>JAUMHR010000016.1:49901-60832 GCA_032361145.1 Enteromius fasciolatus | reverse complement strand
AAATGAAGGTGTAGAACCATCTTAAGGATGATCAGAAGAAATGGACAGCACCTGAGTTAAATATATGAGTGTCACAGTAATGTGATATTTCAGTTTTTCTTTTTTAATAAATAAATGCAAAAATGTCAACAATTCTGTGTTCTCCCGTGTCTCCAATAAAACATTCAAATACCAAACAGTCATATCTGATTTTAGACAACTAATTGAGCATATAGCTGGTTGTTCCTCGTATTGCATTGTTCTGTACTGCTCTGACCGTAAGACTATCATATCTGTGATCCTGAACACAAAACTAGCCACAAGTAGCGGATTTGTAGCAATAGGCAAAACTAAATTGAACGGGCTAAAATGATTTTTTCTTTTATGCCAAAAATCATTAGTATATTAAGTAAAGATAATGTTTCATGAAGGTACTTTTTATATTTTTCTACCTTAAATATATCAAAACTTAATTTTTGATTGACAATATGCATTGTAAAGCACAGACAACTTTGAAGGCGATTTTCTCAATATTTCGATTTTCTTTCACCCTCAAATTTCAGATTTTCAAATAGTTGTATTTCATCCAAATATTGTCCTATCCTAACATAACGTTACCATACATAAATGGAAAACTAATTTATTTAGATGATGTATAAATCTCAGACCCTCAGACTGGGTTTTCTGGTCAAGTCTCAATTATCTGTCTCCCTAAAAATACAATTTTAGCATTTTGATGATAGGGGAGTGCGGGGTAAGTTGTCAAACTTTTCACACTGACTAACTTTTACTGAGCACCATACATCACAACGTAATAAATGTTTCACCAAATGAAAGAAAGAAGTCACACATGGGGCACATATGATATATTTATTACATTTTCATATCTTATCCCATTACGAAGTTGTAGACTGTTGAATGGAGAATGTGCACTTGTGACAATTTGCCCCATCGGCAGGTAAGTTGTCACACTAAATTATCACACAAGAACATAATATAAGAATATAAGAACACAAATACTTAATTGTGATTATTGATTTTAATTGTTAAATTCAAACCAAAACTGGAAATTTGAACAATTATGCCAAGAGAATTTGGAAAAAAAACAATTATTTCAATCCAATCCACATTTTAATCAAAACATTAAGTAGAAAGAAACTCAAATGTTCTCTGGCTTGCACATAAATCCATCATAACTGAATGGAATGCAGCAAATAACTTGCTTTACTTAACATGTTTTCCTCTGAACAAAACAGATGCCCTATTTCGGATTAATCAGACTCAACTTCAGAGTCACAATTCTGGCACACATAAATTGCCTGGCCTGAGGTGCAAGCATCATGGGCCCATTTGTTGCATTTTACGCATTTTAGCCAGGTCTCTTTTGGACGACTGTTTGAAAATGGCTCCACACAGCACTCTTCATCATCTGATGATGACTCTTGAATGGTTTTTCTTCGTTTAGCTGCCTTGTTCTTCGTAGGTCCAGATGTTTTCCCCCCTCGCTTTCCTCTCTTTTGAAACAGCTTTTTGCTAGATTCAGCCTTATTCTTTTCTTTTTCTAGTTGCTGCTTGCTTGCTGTGTCGGTTAGAATTGCTGATTTGCGTAATTTTCTTCTTTTTTGAGCATTTATTTTTAATGGTGTAAGTTGTCACATTTGACGACTTGCCCTAAAGTTAATGAGACAACTTGCCCCAAACTGACATTTAAGCTAATTTTGGCTAAATGTCAGGGTTAGCTCAACATAGCACGTCAGCTGAAGTATCAAAAGACACGTTAATGTCTCCTCTATTTTGTGCAAAAAAATAATAATTCGTAACATCTCTACCTAACAAAGTTGTACTGAAGAAAATGTAAAGTTATTTATTTTTCCTTTTAGGTTAAAAAAAAAACAAAAACAAGTGCTCACCTCAGATTAGAGCAGTCTTGACCACATGTGAACAGGAGGTTGACTATAGAAGAAGTCACACAAAGTGGCTATTTCATTTTTGTGATAGAGTCTCTAGAGTTATGAACAGTGTGACAACTTACCCCGCTCTTCCCTACTATTTCCTTAACATTGTAATAAAATTATTCAAAACTGACAGCTGCCACTGAGTCTTTTCCATCACTGACGCTGAACCGCCCAGCAATTATGCAATTTGAAACCAATGCCATATTTTCTTACGGGAACAGCTCTTCTTTGTGCCGACTGATGTGAAGTTCTGAGAAGGCTTTTATTTTGAAAGGGTGTCTGGTGTTTGGTGGTCTCCGCGCTTCAGTGCCGCGGCCCCGGCGCTCCGCGGATCAGACGCACAGTCGCGAATTACCCAAAGCGAGTCAAGACGCTGCTCTGTCTGCGGGCATCTGCGTCCTCAAACCCCGTGTGACTCCAGAGTATCCACGCGGGACTGTTAGTCGGTGTCAGAGATCCGCAGAAAGAGAGGGAGAGCAGGAAAAGAGGAGGAGGAGGAGGAGGAGGAGGCCACTCCTTTGATAAACTGTGCAAACGCAAAAAAGCTCGCTCCATACAGCTGCTGTTGGCTTATAGTTACGTTCAGCAGATGTGTTTGGGCTGATCATTCACTAGAGCTGTGTGTTTGGATCCTCCGGACAGTCCGCGTTCGCGATTATTCCGACTCGGATCTTCAAAGAGGAAACAATGTAACCTGGTAACACACGAATGCAGGTGAGACGCCGCGACGAGAACAACTCTTTCAGCGTCGTGCTATTATACGAAGAATCATCCAGATATCGTGCCAATCACGTCTGTGTATGCTCTTACTCTTTTTTTTACAGTGTCCTAGTTACACGTTACATCTGTAGTAAAAACAACTGCGTACAATTACCGCACCAACTAACCCTAAACCAAACCCTAACTTCATGCGAGTTACTGCATCATTCTATAGCTACTTAACTCACAGGAACTTGGATTGAACTACCTTTAAACATATTGTGGTTCCTTTATTTGTAGTAGCATCTAATAAGAAATTACACATAATTACATAGGCTACAAGTAAAACAAAGCCTAATCTGAACCCTAACCATGTAGTTATTGCATTATTACTCAACATTTAAATGTATAATTACACTGTAACAATGAGAACTTCAAATAACGTGTAACCTTATGTATATGCAAAGTATGAGCACATGCAATGCTGTATGATGTGTGTAATTTGACCACGAACAGCTGCTTTAAACGGGCAGATGGGCTTCTTTGAAGTTCGGGCGCTCAGAGAGAGTTTTGCACATTTGTCTTGTAGAGATCCCGGCGTGTTTTCAGACTTCCTTGGTTACGAGGATCTCGGTGCCGTGGCAGTCCTTCAGACAGCCAGACCTCATAAACACCTGTCAAGAACCAACGCTGCTGCGATCTGGCTTCTGTTTCTAAAAGCAGAACCAAATCTAATCTTGTCAGCGAAATGCTTTATTAACTTATTAAAACTTATTATGGTTTTGGGTTGATCTACAAATGTAGAAGCCATATTAAAGTCCAGTATCAAATGTTAGACAGCTAAAGTAGTAATGATTTAAAAAAAAAAAAGTATAGCATTAATGCAAAGGATTTATTAAGAATATAAATTTTTTGGTTTGAATCTAATTTTAGCCATGGTGAGTTTATCCTGTGGAGATTCTGCCTGTTATTGTTGTCTCGGGTTGGCTGCTGTATTTAGTTACCCAGCAGAGACGCGGGAGGCCTCAGTAATGTAACCTAATATGTCGCGCTGCTATCTATCCAGCATTCTTGGATTGCATTTTCGCCGTTCACATCTAAGACTCCTGCCACAAACGAAACTGTCGTCTTGTGTAGAGCTGCTTGAATCAGAAATGAACTTGTTATTGATATATAAGTGTCAGCTAGAGCTGAGCTGAGTTCACTTGCAGCATTGGCTCTGTTCTTGAAATCAGCTGAGCTGCATAATGGCACTATTATCTGCTGTAGAGCTGCTTTACAGCTGAAATTGAATTTGCTCAGATTAGCACTATTGTTTCCCTGTTCGTTACTGTGACTAGCAGCAGTTGTTCTGGATCAGATTTATCCAGTTTTCTTTGTTATAAGTGTTGGATGCAACCGGGTTATGAGGGTATGAGATCTGTCGAAAACATCTCTGGTTGTATTTCACCCGAAACCATGAGAGAGAGCAAACTTCTACGTTGCTTATAAAAAAGGACTATTTTTTTGTTTCCTTGTGAATTACATTGCATGACAGTTGAACGCATTCTCCCGAATTCTCATTACTAAAACGACAATATTCAATATTTCATGAAAACGGTAGCTTTGGTTGTACTTCCTTCAATGTAAGCTGATTGAATTCATTTAGAATAAGACTTCTAAAATTCAAACTTTAGATGCATTACAGTTAAACCAGAAATTAGGAGACTGCCCTAATAAAGTTACAATGCAAAAAATCTTCAAAATATATAAACTGAGCGTGCGAGATGCATCGTGAAGAGCCATCGCAGGCTCTGATCTACTAGAAACAGACCCAACACTAAAGGTCATGTCTATACTCAGGAGTCCTGTCAGCAAAGCTGGTGAAAAGGTGCTGATGTGTGATCTGTCTGCTGTTTCCTAAAGCAGGCTAGAGTTGAGCGGATCCTAGAGCAACACTAAGTGAGGTGAAAGCGCAGGCACATCGCAGCCATGCTGGAGGAGGACATGGAGGTGGCCATCAAGGTGGTGGTGGTGGGGAACGGAGCGGTCGGGAAGTCCAGTATGATCCAGCGATACTGCAAGGGCATCTTCACCAAGGACTACAAAAAGACCATCGGGGTTGACTTTCTGGAAAGACAGATCATGTAAGCATGCGTTTACGCTTTAGTGAGGTCACTCTGAAAAGCTTTTATGGGTTTTCTTTTGTGTGCGCTCTTTGTTTTCTATGTTTGACCCCAATCGTTCAGCAGTCATTTGCAGATGGACCGCATTAAGACTGGCTGCATTAGAATGCCTTTTTTGCCTCCTTTACCTGTATGAAGAAAACCAATTCTTTAGAAAAACAAATAATCAAAGATGATGTTTGGGATAGCGAGCTGTCGTTAATAATACTAGATAACACTGGAAAGATCTACTGCATTGTGTAGTATATGATAGATCAGGGGCCTGTACCATGAAGGTGGCTAAACAAACTCAGAGTTACAGGGTTAGTTTTGGCTTGACAAATCCAAACCAGTGCAACCAGGCATTATTGGCAGGGCTCTAGAGTGCGACCTAATTTCTCAGTGGTGCGACTAAAAAAAATCAAAAGTTGCGGTGGTGCGACCAGCTGTTCGAGGGGGGGGGCTCTTGACTCTTAAAAGTTGTGTCAGCGATTTCAAGCCTGAAACGTAAAGTGTCAGATTCAGCTGACCTTTCTTCATGATCCGCTCGCTGCCTGCCCCATAAATCGGCTGTGAAAAAAAAAAACGCGTGTCTATGGTCAGCCTAGGGTCTGAGATATGCCACAGTTATGCCGGTGATTGGTTGAACACTGTTTGTTTTTTCTGTGGAAAGGTTGGTAGCACAGATTGTTTTTTTGGCGTACACCCGACGTATAGCAATGATGTCGCGTGCGCCCCATTTATAGAGTCATCGCAGATACATAAAAAAAAAAAGACGTCTGTGTTGCGAACAGTGCGTACATGGCATTCCTGATCGACGGAGACACAGATACCATGAAGGAATGCGTCATTGTGTACGGTTGTATCTTGCGGAGAGGAAGACCGGTGAATATACTTACTTATTGGACACATTGAGGTGGATGTCATGTCATGGAGCCTATGTCAATAATATGCCTACCGTCTCGTTACGGCATTAACCATAATATTCTTATACTTAAAATTGAAAAAATAAAAATAAATAAATAGACTGCATTATAAACCCTTGATCTGGGTAGTAAATGGTAAGTAAGTTACCTTTCTTGTAGAATTGTGCTTCAAATAAAGAACTTTATATTGACCATATTGTTAGTTAATCATTTATCAGTCAATATTGCCTATATGGACAGCGATTATAAAAAATAAATAAATAAAAAAAGTGAACTTGTAAAACTACGGTGTTAAATGTGATGCGGTTAAAAATTTGGGTGCACCTACATTTTGTGCTGGTGCACCTAAGAAAAAAAGTTAGGCACACCAGTGCAACAAGTTAGTCTAGAGCCCTGATTGGTACCTTGATCCTGAGTTAATGTAGCACGTGCACATGAAAGTGTGACATCAGCAATGAGCAGCCAATCACATGCTTTTAAACTTGCATTCACTTCTTGTGAGTCAGATTCACTACCAAAGATTAAAAGATTGAGCAATATGAGGAATTTAATCACATGTACACAGCAAGATGAAACCATCTTTTAATGAAAGAGACAAAAACAAAAAAAACCTTGCAATTAAGCTGTATTATCTATATTTATATTAATTTAAAAGCCTGTTACTATTAAACTAAACTGGCTTGTGTAATAGATTAAGGAGATAATAATTATATAAATAATAAAGTAATAACAAATTCTGATGATTTAATCTTCAAACAATGTTTTACTGTGCAGTGTCCTTTAATCTGGAGTAAGAGTAGCTGGGGGAGTGGCTTTATTGCATCAGACATGTGTCACCTTGCTGGAAGCTGATACCATGGCAATGAACACCAATTGAAGCTGAGTTTCTTTCATGGTACCTAAAACCCAGGATTGGTGCAAACTAATCCCAAACTTACCTGACTAGCCAGATAATCCGGCTTCATGGTACAGGCCCCTGGTCTCCACGCCAGATCATATTAAGGGTCCACCCCCAAATGCCAGATCCCACCAGAAAAGCGGCGCTGCAAGAAATCAGCTGCTGCCTTACAAAACAATGCATTCTGGTAAAATCATTTGTCATGTGTGTACCGCGAGAGCAAAACGAGAGCAGTCGCACAGGTCAGGTGCTGCAGTTGCTCAAGGCTGCGAAAGCCTTGATGACGACACACTTTATTCTCATTGGTCACGTTATGTGACGACAAGCACGATGTGTTTTTTCTTTAAAAAGTTCCTGTATGTAATCAATCTTTATATTGAATATCTGATATTAAAACAAAACATTAATGATGAAAATTTGGCGATATGGTAAATATCTATTCTTATTCTATAAGTCGACCAGAGGCCGTTTTTTTAATGGATGTTGTGAGAGGCTTCACTACACTGAATAAACTGCTTAGATTTGAAAAATGTCCTATAGCTAACTACAAAACAAAGATACAAATAATAAACGCCATATTGAATTACATAAAAGTCACTACAGAGACCTATAAGTGTCCGACCTGACGGCCGTCTCTTTACTCCTCCCCCGACCGCAAGGGGCTGCTCTCGCCAGCCGGTGACAGGCTAGTGTAGTGCATCTCCAACACACCTAATATCAGTTAGTCCAGTAACAGGACAACAAGTCAGGAGAGCAGATGATACCCAAACAGTCTTCTGTCAGTCAAGACGTTGACCGAGGAAAGCCAGAGAAGCAGAGTGGAAGCAGGAGACGAGGTGAGGGTGGTAAAAAGTAACAGAGTTAATTGAACAATCTTTAGTTGTGTGTGTCTCAGTGTTCACACTTCATCTGACCAGCACACATTCAACATGTGCTGTTACAAACCCTTATCTGTCTCTGCTCTTACAGACAAAACAGAGCATACTGAACAATAATGAAAACACATAAGCAAGGAAAAATGGATAAGAAATATAAAATATAGAAACATAATAAATTAATAATTGAACAATAGAAATACTTAATAAAATATAATGAAATGATAAAAATAATATAACAAAAATGATTAAATAATAAAGAATTATCAAATAATAAATCATGTGAATGACTACGGATTACACAATGATTATGTAAATAAATGATTATAATTAAATTAAGAAAAACAAACACACAATACAGTTTGCACGTGAGGATCTAAGGATCTTTCATATCGAAGCAGAGTACACCACATGGGTTATGTTATGCATCCCACAATGCAATGCATGCACTTTGACAGATTTACAAATTATATTATTTTTTTTATTAATATAGTCTCTGGCTGTCAATCAATAATTGAATAATTATAATAAGAATTAAATAATTACCAAATTTTAAGGAAATAAAGAAGAGTATCAATCAATTTTATTGAAAAAGGTGTAGGCTGAAGCTCTGCTCATTAACAAATGATGAGCGATGCTTTGCAGTAAATTGCACAAAATAATAATACAATATTTCTCAAGTATATGTATGTACAGTGGGGCAAAAAAGTATTTAGTCAGCCAGCAATCGTGCAAGTTCTTCCACTTAAAAAGATGAGAGAGGCCTGTAATTTTCATCATACCTATACCTCAACTATGAGAGACAAAATCAGAAAGAAAAATAAATCCAGAAAATCACACTGTAGTATTTTTAAAGAATTTATTTGCAAATTATGGTGGAAAATAACACAATTTCATCTCAATACTTTGTTATAAACCCTTTGTTGGCAATGACAGAGGTCAGAGGTTTTCTGTAAGTCTTCACTGCTGCTGGTATTTTGGCCTGTTCCTCCAGCAGATCTCCTCTAGAGCTGTAATGTTTTGGGGCTGTAGCTGGGCAGCACAGACTTTCAACTCCCTCCAAAGATTTTCTATGGGGTGGAGATCTGGAGGCTAGCTAGGACACTCCAGGACCTTGAAATGCTTCTTACGAAGCCACTCCTTCGTTGCCCGGGCGGTGTGTTTGGGATCATTGTCATGCTGAAAGACCCAGCCACGTTTCATCTTCAACGCTCTGCCGATGGAAGGAGGTTTTTACTCAAAATCTCAGGTGCCCCGTGTGGTTCTGGGATTGTTGCTCACAGTTCTTGTGATCTTGCGTGGAGCCTCAGATCGAGGGAGATAATCAGTGGTCTTGTATGTCTTCCATTTTCTAATAACTGCTCCCACGGTTGATTTCTTCACACCATCTCTTGCAGATTCAGTCTTCCCAGCCTGGTGCAGGTCTACAATCTTGTTTCTGTGTCCTTTGACAGCTCTTTGGTCTTAGCTATAGTGGAGTTTGGAGTGTGACTTGGAGTGTTGTGGACAGGTGTCTTTTATACTGATAACGAGTTCAAACTGATGTCATTAATACAGATAACAGAGTGGAGAACAGAGGAGCCTTTTCAAGAAGAAGTCACAGGTCTGTGAGAGCCAGAAATCTTGCTTATTTGTAGGTGATCAAATACTTGTTTTACAGAGGAATTTACCAATTAATTCATTAAAAATCCTACAATGTGATTTTCTGAATTTTGTCTCTCATAGTTGAGGTATAGGTATGATTGCAGGCCTCTCTCATCTTTTTAAGTGGAAAAACTTGGTGGCGGACTAAATACTTTTTTGCCTCACTGTACATATCTAGGTAATATTCGTTTTTCAATTTCAATTTGAATCAAGTAGACACTTCAAGCTTTCAGATAGTGGACAGACTGTATCGGTAATATTTGTTTTCAATTTGAATTCATTATTTTAAAAGCAGACACTTTGATTTTTATATGGATTACATATATAATATACCTCACTTTAGTTTCATAAAGATTGCATAATCAGATAAGCTTTCAGGTACGGGAAAGACTGCACCTCACTTTCATATTGAGTACACATTTAGATAATATCCATTTTCGATTTAATTTGTTCATTTTTAAAACAGACACTTTCAGATACAGAAAAGATAGTACCTCACTTTAGTTTAATACAGATTACATAATCAGATAATAAAGGTTTTAAAAGTAAACACTTAACATTTACACTTAGGCCTGGTTTCACAGACAGGGATTAGCCTAAAACAGAATTAAACCACAGTTCAAATAGGACATTTACTTGCATAATTTATCATTTTTTTATTTTATTTCTTTTTTGTTTTTTGCTTTAATTCTTTAAAAGAAAAGAAAATTTGAAAGAATTCCTTACTTTTCTTTTTAGGAGCACAGTGAAACATTTCAGGGGCTTCTTCAAATCAATAATCAAAAGTTCTGATCCAATATTAGCCTTCCCATTACAAGATGATATTACAAGATGACTCCTTAAAGTGATTTACAGGGAATCTTGCTTCTACCTTTGTAATGGCATTTATGCCAAACAGAAAACAAACCCAATTATATTTATAAGCATTTTAAAATTGTAATTAAACAGAAGAATAAAAACATGTACAATAAGTATGATTTACCAAAATCAGTAATTAATTTGTACTACAGTGGCCAAAAAACACCAAATAAGCGGCTTGCATGTGTATTGTCACATGTTTATTGAGGTTCAGAGGAGACATGAGCGCAATTAAATTCGTAAAATCATGTTGAGGTTAAGTTTTAAATGTAACATTTAAAAAATAAAAATATTAAATTATTTAAATAACAGAAAAGTTACTTTAAAATTACACTAAAACTGTGGGTTCGGCAAGCCACTGACTTTATCCCAGATTCATTCAGGAATGATGCAAGTGACTGTCTTTATGAATAGGTAACTGAATCAATTCATTGATAAAAAAAAATCATTGATATAACTGAATAAATTTAGGCAATAGTGTTGTTGTCAGGCAATGCAAGAACTTCATTAATTTATTTCTTGTTTAATGAACTGTTGTATTAAATCAATATCACATTTGCAAACTGCCTTAATAATCATTGAAAGCGGTCACTTTCCTTAATTTACTGCAATCTCACAAAGTTCCATTATAATCAACAAAGCTCCATACATATGCACAATGAATCTTTTCGTTACCACAGCGCACAGCAGAGGGATGTGAGTGCATCTACCACCAGTTAACAAGTTTTCAAAAAACTTGTCTTTCTCATGTTACAAAAACAGCATTCTTCCATCTTAGAAACATTGCGGAACATTAGATTCCGCATCAGCTATAAATATTACTTCTTACCTATAAGGCACTTAATGATTTAGCTCCTGCGTACCTAACTAGACTTATAACACGCTACAATCCATCACGATCCCTAAGATCTCAAAACTCTAGACTGTTGGTAGTACCAAGGATAGCAAAGTCC
>JAUMHR010000016.1:29267-49801 GCA_032361145.1 Enteromius fasciolatus | reverse complement strand
GATGACGTGGGGTAAGTAAAATATCAAGACATTTCCTTTCGCTTAATGCAAATCCATCTGTGTCGTTGCATCAGTGAAGAGGCTGAAGGTCTCGCTAAGAAGCTGAAGTTACGATTTTACCGGACGTCAGTGAAAGCAGATCTCAACGTCAATGAAGGTGTGTGCCGAAGCATTTCAGTGCATGCGACTGATTTGTGCTGAGCTGCAAAACAACTCATGTTTGTTCTGTTGTGTAGTTTTTAAGTATCTAGCTGACAAATATCTGCAGCGACTCAAGCAGCAGTCGGCAGAGGAGACCGAGGTCGTTCACACGTCAAGCAATAAAATAGGTAAGACGACTAGTTTTATTTAGGCTTGTGAATTTTTGTTATATTAACTCTCTATGGTATTGCCATATGGTAGCAGTTAATTTCGACTTATTCCCTTGTTATTTTGAACAAAATGCAGTATATTATAACATAATAATTAAAAGGTAGGCAATAACGTGCTCTTTTGTTTTAGTAAAAAGACTCTCCTCACATGGAGGACACCTGCTCTAGAAAAGAGCCTAATTTCTGGACATTTCTTCTCAAGGGATTTGTTTTTTTTAATTTGTGTATGAATAAGAAAATGTATTCTTTTCAGAAAATGAATATTCGGTAATATTTTGTGCAGAATTGGCTCTTCATGTCAGGTGGTGATGAGAAACTCATTATTATGAAAATATTAGTATGTTTTATTATTTAAACGACAATAACGTTAATAAAAAAAATAGTTTTTCAGAGTATATAGCAGGGGAACTTATCATCAACAGTGTAATAGGTTTTTACATAGTTTTTACTGTGTAACGAGTGTGTGTGTGTGTGTGTGTGTGTGTGTAACTGGTTTTGATAGAAATGAACTAATTCAGAAATACAATTATAATTCAGATTTGTATAATTGTATAGTTGTTTTATGTCATAAAAACTTATTTGAAGAAATATTTCATGGTTAGAACATAATGCGCGTACCATAGGGAGGGTATAAGTGACATACTTTTTAAAAGTAATTATAAATATTTGTAAGTCAAGAATGATCACTAAGTAAATGTAGCTGCAAGCTTATATAAAGAGGAACAAAGGAGAACATTGCGAGCAATAAACAAAAAGTGCTTTCGGTATCTGAGAGGGTTTCTGAAAGTTTCCAGATACCGTTATGGAGTTTTCTCCTTTTCTCAGCAATGATGCTATTTGATAATTATTAATGACATCACGGACGCGTATTGTGTTTTATCTTTTATTACAACACTGCCTATGTTTATTTCAATCTAGCTTTACCATGACTTCTCCTGGCACATTTCTTACTGTTTTCAGGTGTTTTCAACACCACCGGGGGCGGTCATCCCAACCAGACCGCCGGCGATCTGAACGGCCGCGAGATCATAAACCTGCGACCAAACAAGCAGAGGACCAAGAAAACAAAACACCCCTTCGGTAGCTGCAGGCTGCTCTGATTTACAGTATGCCTGGCAGAGAATTGACAAGCCGCGCTAGCTCTAGTTGAAGAAAAGCCCGCGTCTGCTCTGAAGGTGTGTGATCCAGAGCAGATCTGTCATAATGTGTGTGTGTGTGTGTGTGTGTGTCATCATGTCAGGCCGCTGGCGCCCTCTGCTGGAGGACACTAGTGTTTCTGCCTTTAGCACACAGAATCACGAAACAGTAAATTGGAGGTCTGTTGCGCTATTTTTGTACGAGTATTGACGAGTAGTCCTAAATCTTTTGGACACTGCCCTTCCTCACGTTTTAACAATGATTGTGGCTCAAAATTTGAATGAATAGCGAATCTATTTTCTCACAGTCAAATATTTAGTGAGTTATTCCATGTGGTACACAGCAGGGTAATCTTCTCTAACGAAAATAGGGTTTCTAACACACCATTTGTGCATTTGGACTGTTCATCGTCAGTGCAATATGTTTGTATCGATGGCTATCACAATCTACCCTTAAATCTTGTGTGAAAATGTGCTGTTTCTAATATGAGCGTCGTCACAAGTTTGTTCTTATAGGTATTTTTGTATGAAAAATTTAGTAAAGTAATGTTCATCAAATGAAATTCACAACATTTAACACAGTGCCAAATGTTTCTAGACTCTATGTACTTGAACGAAGTGTAAATAGTGGTTAGTCAGATTTTAGACATTATTTCATCCTCTTCTGAAGCTCTGTCATCTTCTAACACTACACCAAATGCTAGAGATGGGGTTATAGAGAAAGCTATTCTTTCGGGATGAAGAAAAGATTTTTTTAATTTAGTTTTTATTTGATTGATGACAGATTTGACAGTGTACGTCATATTAATTATTAAGCCTTTATGAAGAAGTCTTTATGAAGATGACATAAAACTGCTGTTGCAGCAAATTGAGCATCAAAATGTTAAAAATCGAGGCATGTTTTGACAATTACGTAAGAATTATCATTCATACACACCAGCAATAAACAATAATACTTATTTACACACTCCCCCTATTTTTACTAAAGCATTTTAACCCTTAAATGCACAGGAACTTTAAATGAATTTATTGCTATTTTTTAAACCTATCTTCAAACTCTTGTTTTTCAGTCATCTTACCGGCTCTAGTAGCGTTAGAACGACTCTTTCCTAGCGCTCTCGTACTCCGGTCGTCTAGTGAGCTGTTCTGTAGGACAGCTGAGGCCAAAGTCAAACTGAAATCACCATAAATGTACTGCGAACATTCAGGATATCGCCCAGCCCTTCTCACTGCTTCGCATTTACATGTACACCAATTATATTGCAATTACATATTTTGCATTCATGAAACGCTCCGCTTGAAGTTCTGCGTCCATGTGAGTTACTGGAATCTATTCGAGAGTAAATACACACTCAGACCTAAGCATTTCCAGTCAATATATATGAAGTTCGCTTTCAGAACATATTTGAGAGATGGCCAAGAGTTCCTGTCTCTTGTTTAATCTAAACCGAACGTGACCTTCAGCACAGTGTCAGGCTTTATATATGTTCAGGAATCCACCACGGAACTGTTTCCAGAGGATCAATGATGAAAACCAGCCTTAAAGCCCTCTAAAGCCATTAGAAACGCTGGAAATCCAGTTACTCCATCGTTCCCTCTCTGAGTTGTGTATTTGAATGAAAAGATTCACCTGGCTCGACTCTTGATTGATTGTATTTCTTCATGAATGGCATGCCTCGCGTTTACGTTTGAATGTGCATCATGGTACTTCTCCACGACGGCCTTCATGTTTACAGTGCTCCTCAGCTTCACTGAATGGTGGTTTTCTCCTTTGCTGCAGTGAAACGATGATGGCGACACTACAATGAACTAAAGGCACTTTATTTATCTGATAGAATACCTGATCATGTTATTGCTTGGTTATCTTAAATATACAGTAAATATATACAGTTTCTAATACGAGAACTGCTTCATTTTTTTTTTTTTTTCATGACTTTCTAGTAGACGTTGAGAATATGCTAGCAGCACCTGTTACTACCTGCGTATTTTTAGTCGGCAGAAGTGTCATTTGAAGTGTTTGTTTCTGACTGTATGGTTAAAGGTCTGGTGGGATCGTTCTGTGCGCTTGGGTCAAAAATAAAAAGTCTATATCGTCTATTTTATTTTCATGGTACCTTTTTATCATTGTTATAACCTTATACATGCATGACTGCAAAACAATGTGGGGAATGTTTCAGATACCATACACAACTATCCACAGTGCCAAAGAAAACCCAAGAATATAGACTTATTTCATACGAAGTGTAGTTTACATCTGTTCACAGACTTACTGGTCAAAAATTACAGTTACACTTTATTCGGTGTACTGCACGCACATTTCTTAAAAGTGTTTTAATTCATGATCTTTGAATAATATCCAAATCAAAAATACTATATGTCTTTAATTACTACCTCCGCACAGTTAAAGTTGATCCAATTTAGTATTTCCAGTTTAGTACACCAAAAGTACAGTTTATTTAGTACATAAATATGAACATGTATTTGTAATGTACTTATTTCAAATACATTTAAGTAAATGAATTCATTAATAGGATAGACTGTGATTGGGTTATTTCTGACTTTAAATCCTGGTTGGAAGACAAAGACGACAAACAGCCCACGAACACTTAAACCTACTATTTTATTTTTTTACATTTTTAACTGTCGTGACCGTTTTACTGCCTTGTGTTGTGCCCAGCAGCAGCCCTTCATTGTCACATAATCGCTGTAACCGTGTACTACTACTTATACAACTTCACGTGGTCTTGAAATGAAGAATCCACAGACCTATGATTTGACCGTGACTGCAGGAAAACTACTACTCCACTTATTACTGGCTTCAAAATATCGAATCAGGCAGAAATGGCTACAGAACTGAAAACATAAACGCGTGTAAACCCTGGCTAAATGTGTTGTTGCTTATTTTTAAGAGCCATTTTCTCCTGCGTTCTTCACTGACAGCCGAATGAGAAATTCCCAGCGAGCTGAGAGCCAAACGCTCTCATTAGAATGTACAGAGCAAGCAGTTCTCTAAAAATAAACAATCACAAGCCAGGAAAATCATATTCATGAGGCTTCCAGCGAGAACCCCAACAGAATTACAGGGATTTCATAGTAGTTAATAACAACAAATGTCAGTGGTCAATATCATTTAAAGGTTAATGTATTCGGTATTTTAAGTGAAAAGCTTAAGCAAAATAAATATGCATAAGACCAAGATGCCATTAGTGGTAATAAAACCTGTGATTTTTTTTGTACATGTTTTACTGTAAATATATCAAAAAGTAATTTTTGATTAGTAATATGCATCGCTAAGGATTTTTTTGCACCCTCAGATGTCAATGGAAAACTAATTCATTCAGCTTTCAGATGGTTACATTTATCAGTTGCGTCCCTGATAGCACGTGTACATTACACAAACATTTATTAATACGTCTACAGGACGTTTCCTATCAGAAGCCAAATAGATGTCTATTAGGGGTCTTGAAGATGTTTATATACTGACATCTCACAGACGTTTGTACACAGCAGATGCTTTCCATATCAGATACCTTGCAGACGTGCGTATGCTGTCTTATAACAGACGTCTACATGCATTCTAAATTCTAAACGTCTTAAAGACATCTTATAAACATCTATAGATGAGCAAACACATAGACGTATCTGTGACGTACGTGAGCTTTCACGTTTGGCCTCTATTTGCCATTGGTAAGACTGGAATGATCAACTTTCTGGTTATCCATCATTTTGATGGTTTTCTCTGCATTGTCCATGTTCCTGATGAGGGTCTCGAGGCGCCTCTTGATCTTCTTCTGGTCCTCCAGAGCACAGCTGATCACCACGGTCTGAAACTTCTGATCCAGCGGCACCGGAGGCGCTTCGGTCACACATGCTGCGTGAAGGGCCTGCAGGCGCTTTCGGGCCCCCTCCATGTCCTCCAGCACTTTACCAGCGATCTCATCGATAATGGCCGTGGCTTTCTTCAAGGCCTCTTCCTGCTGGCCATTTCGGATCGTATCCACGGAAATGCTCACGGTTAACGTCCTGCCCAGGAGTCTAGAGGCGGTCAGAGAGAGCTCTTCCCGTTCCCCTAAAATAAATATTGAAACGATGTTTATGTGTTATCTATTAGAGGCCACTAATGGCCGTCACGCAGCACAGAAGGCGTACCGTCAGAGACGCTCCTCATTTCCTGGCTGTTTTTTATGGACTGGATCATCTCGATTAAGCACTCTCTCTCCTGCTCCATAGCAGTGGCTTCCTCACGAAGAGCCTCCACCCTGAGAAAGATTTACTGAGATCATTTCATACCAGACACAACTCTGAAAACTTGCTGACAAAGTCAATTATTAATAACACCCAGCAACAAAAACAACAACAATGTAACATGCAAATAACTCTTCTGGCTGTAATTTCCTTAAAGAAAAAGTCTTCCCAAAGTAATCTTATGTATTGTAGTGTGGTTTTATTATGACTCCTAACATAATTCATTAAATTCTTCATTTAAGAAGTGTTTGACCTCAACAACAAACAGAATCACAGTTTAAACTTTAGATACTAAACTCGATACTATGTACATGTTACAAATACAAATTTTTGCAGCATGAAAACTTATGTTCATAGCATTTTAAAAACTTCAGATAGATATTAATCCACACTCAGCTGCGGATTTAATGGATCTCCCTGGATTTGGTCCGTATCGATAAAGCGATCAATATTTTACCTCATCTCAATCTGATCCAAACTTTCGAGTAAGCGTCCGGACCGGTCTGCCATCGAAAGTGTTCGGGTGAATTTGCCTTTAGATGCATCGTTCATTTTAGCGTTAATTTTGGCTTGTGCCATAGCTGCTGCTAGTCGTGTTAATGAATGATTTCACGAGTGCAGTGACCTACAGGATACACCGGAGCAGACCACCAGAGCAATACAGCGATGTCCGGTCCGCCAATGAATCGCTCTTTGAATGATTCAGTCGAGTCGATTCGCAAAGCGTTTGCAAATCACCAAAGTGTGAACATGTTAAACATAAAGATTCAACACAATCATTTTCAAACATGCGAGACATTCATCTGACATAAAGCATAGCCAGTTTTGTGGTTAAGACAAAGTTCTTCATTTTAAAATGATGTACGATGTATACAATTCAATTTAATAATTAATAAAACATCAAATAAAATATTTTGCTACCACTCAGTATGACCGCTCAAAAATCCAGTGAATGAACCTGTTTGTTTAAATGAATCGTCCAACAGAACCGATTCGTTGAAATGAATCAGACCTCAGCGCTTATCGACCACGTTCTAGCGGTTTCCAGCGGTCTTGAGTAACATCTCCAAACATGGGCTGGACTCCCTCGGTAATACACTCCTTCAGACATGACTGGAGGAGGGTGGGATTCATTTCTAGGGTCAAGGGCCAAGATGACATCACAGAAAAGACAATAACCAGAACACAAAGAGATTTCTTAAACAGGAACGGGCTGTGATGTGTTTTAATTACTTTATTTAAACTTAAAACACAGAACGAAAAAAAAAAGATACATTTATTCATTCCAGTGCATGAAAGACATGGGAAAACAAACTCCAATTGTGTCTTCACTTATCAAAACTCCTGCAAGCTTCTTTTCAAGGCTTCTTCAAACTCTGCAAAATGAGAATGTACAAATGTATAACAATTATTATTTTATTTATTTAAATTTTTATTTTTGAAAAAATAAAAGTTTTTTTTTTATAAATGTTGATTATATATAATAATAATGTGGGGGTCTTTCAGCCAGTGATTACTCAAACTCATGTGACGCTGCAGTGACTTTAACATCTGTGTGGTTACACCCAAAACATAAACACCAGCCGAAACACTGCATCATAGATGTGCTCAAGAACCCGGCCTAAAATCCCACATATTGTCATAAGTATTACACTGAGCCTAAGCTCCATAAAACGAAACATACCTACAATGATATTCTTCATGCATGTAAAGCTGGCAAAATAACATGAATAGCATATATTCAACAAGCTCTGACATACTTGACAAATACAATATAGCCCCTTCATTGTTCAGAAAAGAAGCAATATAAGGTCTTTGTTAAAATTTTACAAAAAATACATATGTCAATATAATAACTTGTTACCAATATCCAGCTCTTTTGATTTCCTGGCCTCCTCGGCGCTCAAAGCCAAAGCCATTTTTGTGTCCTGATCAAATACATCTAAGGAGAAACATAACAGGCAGGCACTTCAGTGTTACATTTCCATGTAATATTTATTTGAATCATCATAGTACTAAACTGAAACTAAATCTAAATATTACCGGAATAAACCTACCATCATCTTGTGAAACAGTCAGCTCTTTTTTAACATCATGAATACTTGAGATAATGGCATTCTTTACATCTTGAAAATTCTCCTCTGAAAAAAAAAGTGTGTATAAGAGTATGTGTATATAGATTTATCATTCCCATACTTCCTTCTATAGCATTTCATGACTTCATAAATCTCATTTATACACGCATGTACAGTATAGTAGTGCACTACTAGTTTATTGCTTGAATATGAAGCAGTAATTGATCTATAATTCAGCCGGAGCCATTATTAAGGGGGAAAACAAGCCATTAACTTGATATCCATCCAGATACTAAATGGAAACCTCACCATTACTCTGAGGGAAGATCTCCTCTGCGTTTATTACGCTGGTGGAGGCGGCCGGTTTCTCGTCTGCAGCACCGGGTCGGGAAGACGCGCAAGGTTTTGACTGGCAGTGATGCTTATGGTAATGTGAATGGAAACTGGGTATATCTTTGTGGCTCTGTGAGCAAATGGTGCACAGAACATCAAAACTCTTCTCATTGCCCTGGGCCTTGTGGGTCAGGAGGATGTGCGTCTTCATCTCAGCGTAGACAGACGTGTTTTTGTCGCACTGGCGGCAGCAGTAACTGCATTTATTCTCAGCGGCCAACAGTTTCATGCACTTTGTGAACACCGCTTTCCTTTCCACTTTGGATTTCTCAGAGCCCATGCAAGGGCAAAGTTGCTCGGGGCTTGTACTCGCTATTGGACTCTCAACGCTGTTTTCCGTGGATGTTTGGGAACTGTTCGGAGCCGCTTCCAGGCAGTAGTAATCCTGGCTGTGCAGGCTGTTGTAGTGCTCCAGAAACTCTGCCTCGGTGTCGTACAGCATGCTATCGCAGAGCCCGCAGAAGTAGCGCAGGACTATGTCTCCGCCGTGCTCATTGGCGCAATGCCGCCGCAGGGTGGAGTCCTTGAAAAACTTCTGTGGACAGTGGCCACAAGCAAACCTCTGGAAACTGTGGCTGCTCAAATCTCTGCAGTGTTTCCGCACCGCCGCCTCAGTCTCGAAGAGGTCTTCACACATCCGACAAAGCCAAGACTCTGCTTTGGGAGGCGGGATGCAAGAGGAAGCGGTTTCGTTTTGGGCGCTGGTGGACGGTTTGGGAGACATACTAGACGAGACGCAATCATCTATGGTGTCTTCTTTTTCTTGGTAGTAGCTGTGCCCTCTGTGGCTTACGCCAACATGGGCCATGATGTCTTCCATCCTCGGCATATCCAGTTTGCACTGTCTGCAGTGGAAGAGGAAGTTGGATAAATGAGCACCACCGTGGAAGCGACTCATGTGCAAGCGCGCTATGGACAGCTCGCCCGTCAGCTTGCCACAGACTGCACATTTGTGAAAGATCTGATTGGCAGCTTGGAGGTGTTTTCTTGCGTGATCCTCCTCTGTGAAGCGTAGGCCGCACTCACAGAACCAGGCGAGCTGTGACCATTTTCTTGGCACAGTTTGGGAATCTATGCTGGACAGTCTTTTTCGTTTAGCTGAAGACCCGTCTGAATGACTCCCACCTGCCGCGGCCTTCTGAGAGAGTTGGATTTCACTGTAGTTGCTGTAGTACAGAAGGGCCCTGTCCATGCTGCGGACCCCCTTCACCTCATGTTTCAGGAGCTCTTTGTGCTCCTCCATCTGACTCGAGCTAAAAAAAGGTTTGGGGCATGAGGTGCAATGACCCATGACCGCCATCGTCCTCATGATGTCAGCCACGCTTTGACCTGCACTGACAATAGCGCAGCCATTATTGCAGTGCACACTGGGAAACAGAACCAAAAGAAAAGAATAGTTAGTGCATGATAAAAAAGGGCCCCGTGTTTCCAGTGATGTGTTTTTATGTGAGTAAAATGATATCATTGCACACCATTACGAACAGTGTTTTAATCATTCTGAGCTACCGTAATGAAAGTATGTCATCAAAAAAAGATTTGCACATTAAGATGGTGTTCCCAAACATTATGATGTCATGACAGTTGTCATGCTCTGTGGTGCAAACAATTTATTATGTATGTAATTTACTTTGTGCCAGTTTAACCATTTTGTTCTTCAGCACATGATGGAAAAAGTGCTCTCTCACATTTTTATATGATAGTCTAATTTTGGATGGACGTTTACCACTATCCGGACAGGAGTGGGCATAAAGGGACAGTGTCCAAATACTAAGATACTGCATTGTGGGGTATTCTTCTCAGTCAGCTCTGTTGTATAGAGCTTATTTTGGAATGCATAAAAACAAACATGCTGCTTCCAAAATGGGAAGAGTAGGGCCAGTGTTGCCACCTCGTGGAACAACTGATTAGTGCAAAAAAAGAAGAAAAAGTGCATGTGTGACTTACATATACAAAATATTCAGATTACAAGAACAGCCTGTGCATGTACGATTACATCACATGAACTGTATGCAGGGCCTTGTGTAAAAATGGAAGTATATTTTGGGCCTTAAAGAAAGTGGGTGGGTGGCTGCCATGTTGATCTCACACAACCTCAAATTTACTACACATACAATATAACATAGGGAACTACACTGGGTTAAAAGTATCCCGGGTTATCCATTTGCTTAAAACATTTTGGTCGTTCTAAAAGGGTCCTCACACCACTCAGTCATAAACGTGAATGCACCTTTAACACGCATACACACTGATCATGTGAGATTGACTGAGAAAAAGTAAAACTTTAACCTGATGAACACTAATAAAATCTTACTTGAAGTGTGCTCTTGCCTCCATGTGTGAGGTGAGCACTTTAGCACAGACTGTGCATTTGACGGTGAAGGCAACGTCCTTACAGAGAGCAATTAAGCGGTTCTTTGCATACCGAGGAACTGGGATGGGTGCGCTTGTTACTTTCTCTGAAAGTCAAAACATGACATTAAGTGTTAAAGGAAACAAACAGGAATCGTTTATCCAGTCAAAACAGCTGGAAACATGCGGTTCAATTCAGTGTGGATTTGCCTGTTGAAGACCACACACCCCAGAGAGTGATGGACTGAGTGAAGTGTTTTTTTGCAGCTATGTGCTCAAGGCATTCGTCCTTGGTGTTGAAGAGGAGGTAACAGGCAGGACATGCAAAGCATACAATCAGCTGATAGCTCTGGGACCTGCTGTGGCCATCAGTTTCAGGAGAAGACACCTACAGATGACATCAAACACAAGAGAAAAACATGGCTTACACGACACTTCTTTCTCATATCATTTTCATAATAAAAGAATGAATTAACACTCAGAGTGGTCCAATTTAACTAAAGATCTTTTAGGATAAAGTGTTTTATCTTAGTTCTGGTCAAAAGGCAACTCATCTTCAGGTCATTTAAAACGGTGTTTTTAACAAACCTGTATTAAAGTGCTGTCACTTCATTATCAAAATCTCAGTCTATAATCCATAATACCACTTTGTCCAGGGAAAAGGTTAATACTGATGTCTCATCACAGGTGCTCAGGCAGGTGTCCGTTAGGTTTCTTCCGCTCTGGAAGTCTATGCCCGCCCATAAAACCCTTTGTGGGAATGTAATGTTAGCTCTTCAGTGCCACCAACAGGTCAAATGTGCAGTAATACTTCCGCTGGTCTGGAAGTAAAATTATTTTTGCCCTCTGATTCCTTGGCACATGCTGAGTCGAATACACACCAAAACACGATTTAAATTTTACATTTTGTGAAAAATCTACTTTTTCTAATTCAGTTTGTCATATTTTCACCAAAACTGGCTCAGATCATCTTCAGACATTGTGCCAATGTGGTCCTTCTCCTGGCGATCAATTGGGGTATTATATGGTGCCTTTATAACATCAACAATCATAAAGATGAAAATGAAAACCTTAGATTCCACGTGGTCCTTCCATGTTTGTTTGGAGTGAAAGGAGCTGCCACAGGCCACACAGGCATAGAAAGCAGAGGGACTGCCTCTCAGGGTAATGGTGGGATCACAGGGTGAATGATCGAACCTGACCATACAAAGTTACATTTGGTCAAACAGAAAAATTCGGAGCGATTTCTGAACTTGTACCAAGTACCTTTTGAGATGACCCTCGAGCAAAGGAACATTGTCATAGACTCTGCCGCAGTGTATGACTGGGCAGGTTTGAGGAGAACATCTTGCTGCAGCGGGGGCTGATCTGCGTCTCCACAGTGAGCTGGACGAGTTCACGGTGCCGGGCTTTAACCCTGAGCAACACAGAGAAAGTGAGCAGAAGAACCAGCCATACACACATGCACTATTAGTGGAAATCTTCAAGTTACAACATCCGTACAGACCTGGCATTTTTAGCCAAATATCCACACAGCGCTTGGCATCGCTACTGCCACTATTACTATGGCTCACCAACAGCTCGTTCCGCCCATGTGCTTGCTGTGAAATCATTTTCTCCTTTCAAAAAAATAAATAAAAAAAGCATCGCTGTCATCTATCATGAACATGCACTGCAAGACGCCATTTCTATAGCACTTTATACCCAGAAGCTTTAGAGAATAGTTCACCCAAAACTGTACGTTTGCTGAACATTTACATCCAAGATGTGCAAAAATGTAGAACTGCAAGTGAATGGGTGCCGTCAGAATGATCGTCCGAACAGTCCAAACCACTGTCCATCTGGAGTGAATCCATCAGGAAGATGTTTTAACTTTAAAGGACTAGTTTACAATTGCTGATAATTTACTCATCCCCGTGTCATCAAAGAGTTTCTTTCCTCAGCTGAAAATCTTGTGTGTTTGTTTTTTGAGGAAAACACAATTTTCTCCATATAGTGGACTTCAATGGCAGCCAAAGGGTTGAAGGTCCAAAATGCAGATTCAATGCAGCTTTAAAGGGCTCTACATGATCCCAGCTGAGGGATAAAGGTGTTATTTAGTGAAATGACTGGGCATTTTCGACCTTTGTTTCTTGGGTGGGATTGTGTAGAGCCCTTTAAAGCTGCACTGAATCTACATTTTGGACCTTCAGCCACCATTGAAGTCCATGCTGACCTCAAAAGCCTTCATTTCTTTTTAACTGAAGAAAGAAATAGATGAACATCCTGGATGGCATAGGGGTGTGTGGTCTAATTCAAAACAATATCACAGTAGCACAGTTAAGGATAGATAGTAGACTTCTAATCAATGCCAGGACAGTTCAAAGAAACGTCCCACAGCTTCTAATAGGATTTTGATTTACCTTTTAATATATGTCCAATCTTGCTCCAAAATGGGGGAGGGCAAGACACCTGATAAGCACATTATTGGGGAGGCTGTAACCTTCGGTTTACATATTGTGGACCGTTTGACACAGACAAAGACAATGTGAAGAATGTGCCTTTGGGGTGACACAGTGTTATTTATTTTACTACATTTATTTGGGGATTAATAAGCTCTGTGTACAATATTAAATTACATTTCTTTAAATCTATTGATATTGAGATACTTAAGGGTAGGCTGATAATATCATCCCAGATATTTGCGTCAATGTCACATTTTAAGCAGGGGTGAGTATATGATCAGGAAATGTTTATTCTGCAAGTGAACGAATCCTTTATACTGGACCTAGGAGTCCATAATCCCCAATAACGCTTCCCTCAGTGAAAAGCAGGTCTGGTCTGAATCAGCATTTACAAGCTAAAGCAGTTGGTGTTGTGGAATTTGATGTGAGAGGACAACAGTGGATGGACCTTCTCAAAAGGAAATGTTATTATAGATATTGGATTTTTTTTTGGGCCAGAAGCAACGGATTAATATTAAAACGCCAATGTGTTTCTTACAAACATGCAAGTTTCGACTTCTCAAGAAGAAGTTAACTGATGGCCTAGACTGGAGTGGTGTGGATCGTGATGTTTTTATCAGCTGTTTGGACTCTCATTCTGACGGCACCCATTGCTGAGACTCTGATTGAATGCTACAGTATCACGAATCTGCTCTCATGAAGAAAAAATAACGTATCAAGTTTTCACTTTTGGATGAACGGTTCTTTGATCTGGCAGTACATGCAACTACGCATTCTCTTTTTTAATTCTATAAACCAAACCTTAAAAGCTTTGCACTTTTCAAGCCTCTCCAGTTTTTCCACAGCCACTTGGCGTGCCAGTCTGTCCAGTGTGGACATAGCGTGAGCCCTCTGCTGGTCAACCTGCTCCTCAATCTGAGCATTGCATTTAAAGCACAACAATAACAGGGACATTCAAAGAATCTCATGTAGCTTATGCATGTTAATTAAATACAATAAATAGTTCACCCAAAAATGTCATAATATATATATATATACTTTCATACAATTGTAAATGTATTTGAAGATTGTCAGAGTAAATTTTTTCGTGCAATGAAGCAGGACAGTCCTCGACTCCAAAGCCTCCATTTGCATCCACATTTACACCTGGCAGACATCCGTCACAGTACAAGGCGTTTCTATGGGGTGGGGGAGGTGTGTCTTACGGAGCGTGGTAACTAAAGGGGGGGAGGCACGGGAGAGTGAAGACTGGTGTATTTTCACACCCTTTCCAACCTGAGGTGTCCCTTTTGTACTTCTATTCTGCCTCCCAATAAACACCCACACAAGATGTGACCCATGCACTATAAGGCATCCGCTATTAGACAAGCCAAGCTTGACATGACTCATGCCAAATATCATTTGACCTTCCATGGATTGTGAACAAATTATTTATCCAAAGCGGTTTACTTAGGATGCTCTTGAAGCAGTTTGGTTTTTGCAAGAGTTACTTAAATATTAGCCTGTTCCTCACATAAAGCCATTTTTTGGCTGTGTGAATCACAATAGAAAAGAGCAGCTTGAACATTCTGCCAACAACACGATGGTTAGTAAATGACGACAGAACAAACTACACTTTTCATTTTTATCCTTCTAGACAGTGTTTAAGGAAACTCACAGTGTGTGGGGCAGACAGGCCACCCTCATCTTCTCCGTCACTCAGCAGGTCTATGCATTCCAACACTGGTCTGAGAGGACCCTCCTGAAACGCAGTGTTTTCATGGGAGTTAATCAGATCTGCTCAATCCAGTTCCCAAGAGGGAAGACCTAGATCCAAACAACTGTCCTAATAACTCAAATTAGAAATCAAGGCTGTGACATTGTAGGCACACTTACAGACACAAACTCCACCTCATCCTCCACATCCTCAGTGACTGTAGAGGCAGACATCACATCTGTCCTCTGTGGAGCGTCACATTAATCACTGCCAATTAAAAGACACCAGTGTTAAATGATTACGATTTCAAAACTAACTGCAGAAGCTGTAACCTTTTAACCAGCATTTAAATGTATTGAATGTGAACACAGTCATCGCATTTTAGAGTAAACCAAAGGAGGTGATACATTTTGCAAACAGCTTGCACGAATGTCAACAACTCGTCGACAGGAAAAAAGAGAGAAAGTCACAGCAAACAGACGGTCTCGGAAGCCCTTCTGCAATGATAACGCTTCCAAACATTTAACCTCCGAGATAAAATCGCAAAATATAATGCTAATTCGCGTAAAAGTTAGCAAACCATTACCAAACTGAGCACGCAGGAAGCGGGCATCAAATCTAACATCACAGGAAGCGAGCCCGTCAAAATAAAAGTCGTCCTTCACCAACTACATTTTATTTATTTATTTTTATTTGACTGTTATTCAAACAACAAAAATGATAATAATAAACTAGCCTGATGTGTTGTTTATTTTCTACAAAATACTACAAATATCTAATTTTTTTTAAAAGGCAAAAAAAAAAAAGATTGCAGTACTCATGCTTGACTTGATTTACTGCACTGAATACTGTGAGCTTTACAAAAGCGATTTTAATTTAACATATTTAAACATATTATTATTTTATTATTATATTATTAATTTAACATATTATTAATTGTTATTACAATACAACAGGTGTAACTTTTTACACATGAAAGCTTTATAGCCTGCTTGTTTTAACGGAAACGTACATAATAACGTACTGTGAAACTAGCATCTTATATTAATCATATAGGGCCTACGTTTACAGTAAAATATTACTGGCACAAGTATCTTTTACGCAAGCATCCCTGCATGAGAAATGTTTGTGTATTTTTACTTTTATAGCTATTCTAGGCATATGAATATTATCAGTTATGTTCACTCACTTTATTTATGTATTTATTTTACTTGTTATTACACTGTAGGCCTAAATGTTAAATAGGTTATTATGCGCTCACTGCATTATTGTGACAAGTTAACTGTAAATAACCTATCTATCAAGTCTGGTGGGCTCTGCTATTAAATCTGATTGTGATTGCAAGTCGTTCAAATAAAACCACTTTGAAGGGGTCCCATCATGAACGGAATGAAGCCTACGTGAAGCTTTTTAAAGAGCTCAGGCTACGGTCGGTGTTTATGCTCAGAGGCGCATCACGGGGAAAGCGCACGCGGACGCGCGCAGACGCGCTATAGATGCTGAGCTCAGATGAGATGCTGCTGATGCTGGCGCTGCCCTGCACGAGCTCTGAAAACAGGGGCTCCTGCTGAGTCATGGCTTGTTGTGGTCCATTACTGAAGTCCAGACACCATGAGATAGATTATATGTCGGGCACCTACAAGTGAGGCATTACAGCATGAAATAGCCGCTCGTAGTATTTACATAAGGAGAGGAAGACATACGTGTAGGAGTGGCTGTCCTACATCGCAATGATTGCTGCGGCTTTTTTGGTCTTGTTGAGACCCTTAAGTATTCAGTGTGTGTTATTGCTTATATTGCTTTTGGTAGGAACTGTCGCCACGATCCTATTTCTCAGCTGCTGGCATCGGAAGCTCCGTGATGAGAAAATTCCCATAAAATCCGTGCTTACGCGGCGCTCGAGGAGTCGTGGTGAGTAGACAGACGCGTCGCATTATGTCCAACCTATATATGTGTTTCTGTAGGATGTCATTGCGATAACATGCATGCTGCACGGTATTTATTAGACGTCTTCATTCATTCTTCTGTAAAAACGACACGCTCACCAAAGCGCCTCAGCGCGGCATGCGAGCGCGAGAGCGATGCTTCGTTTGTCATCGTCTGCTGTTCTCGTTGTGTGTTTTAATAAAGTGTTCTTTATTTCAAGACCAGACAAAGAGCATCTCTAAGACACAATATGACTGAATGCATGTGGGGTTTGTTTCAATCATTCCCATTTGTTCTAGAAGCTGGTTTCCGGCCGCATCATTTTCGCTCTGAGGTAAATCTCTTTCTCTTGCTCTGTCTGTCAAGGTCATAGAAAAGTAGAGCAAATCATCCAAAATGATGACATTCTCAAGAAACCTTTGCGTAATGTTCTGCTTTGTTTGACAGCTACTGAGTTACTTTCATCTTGATGAAGAAATAGTATCCTAAGCAACTGCGTGAAATGCGCAATGCGCATGTGTAGCTGATAAATAATTCAGAAAGGACTACTTTTATATAAATAGTGGATGCATTTTTGAACCCCTAAAGATAGACTAGTGCTATTCTTTTAGGATAGGGACAATTGCTATAATTTCCAGCATTTTGCAGTTTTTGTTCTGCGATGATATTCTGGTCATCGTTTGACAGGTATGCCGTCACAGTCCACGTCACGCGAGGAGAAGCGCACGCGCGCGCGTTTCTGAAGAGAAGCCGCTCGTCGAGAGCGAGCCGGACTCGAGCCTGAGGAAGCGCAGAGTGAAGAAGAGAGTCCAGCCAGACTTCTATCACTCCGTGCAGCTCACGCCAACACGCAAACCAGTAGGTATATCCTCATCTAAGACGCATTGACTCGCAGTACACGCTTGGAAAAAATAAACCCTTTATACTGTTCCACAAAGAACCTTCATTTCACTAAAAAGTGCTTTGTGGTGCAAAATGTTCTTTTATATTTTAGAATGTTCTTCACTCTGAGAAAAACAATGGTTCTTTTAAGAGTTGTTTTCTCTTTGGGCTACAAAAAACGTTTATTTAAAAAAATGATCTGTAACCATAGACCATGGACTTCTTTTAGTAGCCTACTAATGTTAAAGATATCCTGAGCCACATCACTCTCTGTCCAGCGATGTTGCCCTAAATAACTTCAGACGTCTTTACCATAAATTAAAAAGCATATTTTACGTCTAGTAAAAAGTATGAAGTAAAATATAATAAAGGAGCTAAGCTAAAATCAATCTGAAATAAAAAACAATTTATTAATTTCCTTAATACAAAGCCATTAAAACAAAACAATAACATCAACTTTCACTAAATTCCTGGCTATGCCTTGGCACCACATCTGTCACTAATTTTTGGTTGACATTAAAACGGCCAACATTTTTTTCATTCACTTCAGACTTTTTGTTATCCAAAAAAAAAAAAATTTCAGAAAACCAAAACCATACTAGATTTCATTTGCTCACAAATAAATGACATTCCAGAACAGGGTTGGTAGTGCTGTTTAATATTGACTTTAAGTTGCTCAGTCATTGATAAAACACCTCAATGATTGAGCAATGGTTAAAACCTGGGATCCTCCTCAAGATTGCTTGTTGGAAAAAAAAGCAAAGATTTTCTTCTCTAAAACATGTGTGAATTACAATATCTGTGTTGTCATTTTTGTAACACTGTAGTATTGGGCATGTGGGCATCGTAGGAACATAATGCAAACAGAAAAATAACATCGAAAAAGACACTTATTTGATTCAAACAGTGGGCTGTGTTAACGTTCGACTGACCAGACACTTATGAAAGGCAGGAAGCTGATCAAAAGCCCTTTGTAAGTGATATTTATATTCAGAATAACAGGATGTGGATGAGAGTGATTGTGCATATGTGGATTCGAATTTCTTCTTCCTTCGTTTGAAACTGACATACTCTATAGTTGCTAGTGCGGTGCCCATCTCAACTTAACAGCATCTCACTGCAGTGGTGAGAGGCACTGAGAGTCTCTAGCATTTCCTAAAAATATCACAGAAACAATACAGCTGCTTATGATGTGTGACCTTACACCAGAACTTGATCTTGTTGTTGGAGGCACAATCGATAAGAATGCTCAGTATTACAGAGTTTCGCTCTGGGTAGAACACACAAGTTTTTAGGTTTTAGCATAATGCGTTCAGCAAAGGCGTAATTAATCAGCATTTGAGTATGTTAAACAAGCCTTGCATGAATATTATATGCTGTGTGAATTTTTAGAGAAATGCATTGTTGGTAAAGTTCTGCCTAAGCCAAGCATATTGGTATTGTACCGTTTTGAATATTTGACCATACTGTGTCTCTTTCTTCCGATCCCTGCTGGAGCACGTGTTCTCAGGCTAACGGATGAGCGCTTGCCTCGCAGCTGTTAACTCACATTCATGCTTTGACATGGTTGTCATACTTAAGGCTTGAAGGGACCAGGGAGAGCTCCATGAATGTGTTTAAGTGTATTCAAACAAAACAATGTTTTGACTACTCTGCAAAACCAGCTAAACACATTACATTTAACAAGATGCATTTACCACTCACACATACAATGACTTTACCCTGACGCTGTGATCATGGTGAATTTTCACATTTGGGCCCTTTTTTTGGCTAAAATAATATAATATAAACACTTATATAAACATAAAAAAGAACTGCATAGTGTACTTGATCCTTAACTTTAAGTTTACTCACTGACTTAGTATAGCTACTCACTGAATCCCAGAGTGCATTGCAGCAGAATAAATCAGCAGCAGAAACATCACTAAACAAAATAACTATATATTATAGTGATAGATCATCTGTTTAAAGCAACCTATTTATTACTTTTCTTCCTTTGAAACCAAATGATTCTGATTTCTTGCATCATTGCATTCATTTGGAAGAAAATTATAAAGATGTAGACAAAGTTCTAAGTGTCCAACCAAAGGGAACACTAATCACTGTAATGTTAGGTTATACTGAAAATGCAACATTGAAGATGACTTTGTTAATTCAGCTAGTGAAATATAACAGACATGGGGAAATTTTTCTTCTTCTTCTGTTGTTATGTTGTGCATTAGCAACAAATTAGCGCACTGCTGCCTCTCTCTGCTTTATTAGTGCCATTGGTTTCTTTGTGGCTACTTGAATATTTTAAGTAAGTGTCACTCAAAGCAAGTACGTAAATTGTTTTATTTGTCTTGAAAGTTGCCTTAAACCTAGTAAGCATAACAACTAAGTACACAAACTGTATCTAAGCACACACATACAGATTTAATAGATTCCATAACAGTTTTATTTCCCTTATTGGGTGAATGTATATGTGTTACATAATATGAACTGTTTTGGTAACACTTTATTTTAAGGTGTGCAGACAACCCCTAATCCTGACCCTAAAACCTATAGTACATGCATGTAGTTAGTTAATATTACTCAGTAATTAAATGATTAATTACACTAACACTGCATGACCCCTGAAAATAAATTGTAACCACTGTTTGTTTTTTCCCCAAGGCATTGTGAGATTTCATGCTATGGGTTTAAATCTGCATGTGAGCTCAGAGTACTTGTTTTTCTTTCTTTTTTTTTTTTTTAGAAAAGTAATCAAAACGTAATCAAATGTAATGTTTCATTACTTTAATAATATACTCAAAATAGTTCCACTTATTATTTTGTTTTTAATTAAAGAACTATACATTTTTCAGATCTATATAATGTTGTATGCAACATAATTTTAATATTTTTTTCTGAATTTCTGATGAAGAGTGACAGAATTCAATTTTCTGTTACCTCTGTGTGACCAGTCATCAGTATACAGGTATATTTGCAGCAGTATAGCCAACAGTGCATTGTATGAGTCAAAATGATTGTGCCAA
>JAUMHR010000011.1:3830160-3851018 GCA_032361145.1 Enteromius fasciolatus | reverse complement strand
GTCATTCAAGAAATTGCATGTTTTTAGGGATGCAGAAAGTAATGAGCAGATATATACATATACAGTATATATATATATATATATTCATGCTATAGCCCATAACATAACATACCGTTATAATGAGCATTAAAAAAGTATCTTGAGATTTGCTAATTTAAGTAAATGATTAACTTTAAGTGAGTGTTATATGAGAGCCAAGGTAATCTAATATGTGACCCTGGACCATAGAACCAGTCTTAACCAAAAATACATCGTATGGGTGAAAATTATCAATTTTTCTTTTATGCCAAAAATCATTAAGATGTTAAGTAAAGATCATGTTTCATGAAGATATTTTGTACATGTCCTACAGTAAATATATTACAACTTAAATTTTGTTTAGTAATATGCATTACTAAGAATTTCATTTGGACAACTTTAAAGTTTTTTCTTTTTGCATCCTCAGATTTCTGATTTTCAAGTTGTTGTACCTCGACCGAATATTGTCTTACCTTACATCAATAGAAAGCTTGCTTATTCAATTATGACTGCTTTTGTGTTCCAGGGACACATATGTTAAAAAAGCACAATTAAATGTCCAATAGTGGCCAAAATGATAAATAAAACAATCTGTAATATATCAGCTGATAATACAAGTCCATTATATCATATATTCCTAATATGTACTTTCTTAACACATATTTCTAGTCTTATTGCAAAATAAAAGAGAAATAAAATATAAACATTTATCCTCGTAAACCCCAAATAAAAATGTAACAACTTGCTCCGTCTCTGAAACTACTTTTCTTTTCCCACTGACCCTACTGAAATATGTAAGCAATGTTAACCAATGGCATTGTTTTAAGGAAATTCACATTCAGTCTGGCACACCATTCTAAATCAAGTCCCCCATTCCTACGTTTTCCTCCTTGGACACCTTGTTTGAAACGAGTTTTAAAAAACAATTTACATTGGCTTTAAAGTCTGAGTTTAGCAAATTACGAGTGCAAGGCTGAGGGAAACTCCACCATATGGCCACAAATGTGTCCACTTTAGCTCTACCCCTACTCTTAGCCACACATCTGGACAGCCTTCGCCTTTAATTGCCACTGATGTCTGAACACGACATGCGACAAGAAGGAATTAACCAAAGACAAGACCGCTGACCTGGGGTTATACAGAAGAAAAAGGGAAGCATTTCAAACAAAGGTGTGCTGGATGCTTATAAATGCTTTAAAATATGAACTATCAAATAAAACTACACCTGAGTATTAGGAATCAGTGTAAAAGAACAAGAATGGTAGCAAGCAAACACTACAACTTTCTACAGGTAGCAAACACAAGCTTGATGACAGAAGGACTTTGTAGCAAAGCGTTTTGAAGAGACGCACATTTCTGGAGCAGCATGCCCTGAAGGACCCTCAAGGAGCGACAGAGAAAATACCGAAAGATCTAGTGAGTGAACAAACATATCTTTTCATGAGTTGTGTCAGTGTTTTCATGCACTAGATGGCATATTCAGCAAACAAATGATAACAGGCAAAACACAGCAAACTCACTTTAAGGGCTAGCAATCAAAGAGAGGCAATTTACAAGGAGAAGATCGGATGAGGCAGGAAGGATAAAAATTCTCAAGAACAAGTTGAGTTCAATCTCCGCCGGCACAGGTATGTAATCTGTGTGGTGAATGACAGGTCATACTCCCCCCAACAACAGAGCTGAGATTTACACCCATCCATCCACTTATCAAAAGTGTCATGCAGAAAAATAATCCTCTGACAAAAGAGTGATAGCACGCTTGTCCTTCGCCAAAAAAAAAACAAAAAAAACATTTAAGTAATAAAAAGTACAGCTTTTAAAATAAATCTCCGCTAGGTTAATAAAGTTGTCACACGCTGGATTTTATAAACTCAATGTCAATAAATAAATAAATAAATAACTCATCACTCATGGGCATTTTACCCAATATGTTTGTTTTATTACCCTTTTCAACAAACAAGGAGACAATATGTGGCAATCAAGCCTCTCGTCTGATTGGTCGATGCTGTTCTGAGACCCAACTATCCCTTTAAATGCCACATTCCCATGGCTACCTCGTCCAGAATGGCTTTGAGCTCGCTGAACTGCAGCGATTCTGATGGATTTCACTTTAACAGCCTTTAGAAACCGGCTGACAGGTCTGAGAAAGATGAATAAATGTCATTCACTGAAACTCTTGAATTGATGCATGGGGGCATGTGTCGTCGCTTGGCGAAGATGTATGAGAAATACACACTTAACTAAAACTCTTTCCCTAAATCATATGTAAGCTGGCATATGACTCATGTGATACTTGTATGGACCGAGAGAGAAAAACCGAGCTGCAATTCGGCCTACTAATAGAATCAATGACTAACAGCTTGCCCTAACCACAAAAGCTCTATTTCAAGTTAATCTTAGTTTTGTCCCAACCAGTTGTAAATAAGACATGGTTAGTATAAAATCATACACAATAAGCGACATGACGGTCGATGAGCATAGTGGAATTTCTATATTTCTATATTATGTGCCATGTAACTGTATATACATCAAATATCTTCTGATCGGCTGTTATTGTGCATTTTTTTGCTAACATTATTTGCCCTCAGTGTTGTCGTGTGGTTACAGGACAGTGCAATATTAATGAGGCACAACCTTTTTGGTATAAAAAAATTAAAAATGGTATAATTGCCTTTTCAAAATATAACAGAAAAAGTGTCTATAACAAAGATATAAAATGATGCCTTTTTTAATTTAGATATGGACTAAGCTGTGTTATGACACTATCATATTGTTGAAATATTTAATTTGAAATAAAAATATTAACAGAAAGGAGAAAAATACCTAATGTACAATTACATTAAAAATAGCTGAATACAACAAAGTACAGTAAGTACGATTTATATATATATATATATATATATATATACACACACACACACACAAAGATATTAAAGGTCAGGTTTACTAAACAGGGCAAATTAGTGTAAGAGCGAATTCTGAAAACAGTACTGATGGGCACGGATATTTCTGCAGACAATTTACTGACAACGCACATATTAAAAAACAGATGCAACACTTGCATTTACATTCTGACCAACGCAATATACCAAGCGCAGCGCAAATTAGCGTCATCGCATATAAGCAGAGCCAATGCACAGCTAAACATGGCATAACGCAAACAGCAGTAATTTCACAAGACCAAACATCAGTTAACCAGATTTTGCGTCTGAAAAGGAAACTCCTACAAATGCATGTTCAATAAGGTCAGGTGCAAAAATAACTGTGTCCATGCCTTTTCAGCGCTAATTCTTTATTGCGTGTTTTCTGACAGTACTGTTTTAACACCAAAACACTGGTGCAAGCTGTTAGTAAATCTGGGCCTAAACTGATTATATTTTACAAAGACATTTCTAAGTACAAAAGATTTGTGGAAAATACATTTTTGTTGTCTTGTCTGCGTGAACTGGAAGTTTGCGGTCGATTTGACGTGACATTCTTTTGAGAGAAACAGAATATTCAACACGACCTTACAACCAATTTGCAAATTCGTGCTAATTTGTACAAATGCATACAACCTTACTCGCACGATTTTGTACGATTTGTCTAAACCCCAGCGATGGGTACGTTTAAGGGTGGGGTTAGGTGTAGGTCGTTTGTACAAATTCATACGAATTGACAACTCGTAAAATACGTACGAGTAACAAAAATCTTCCAGAATTCGTACGAGTGAGGTCGTAAGAATTTGTATGAATTAACCTACCTTAAAATATGTAAGAATTGCCCTGAGACTGGGCTGGAATAATGAATAAGAGTAAACTAGGGGGTGTGGCTTGTTTTTTCTACTGCAAATTGATTGGATGTAGTGAAGTAGGTGTTTCATTCAGTGGTTAAGGACCGTCATGCTCATGCCAAAGTTGTCAAACTGATGTCATCAGAAAAAGCTCGTCATTTCAGAGGGGAGGAGCCTTTTTTAGATTTGAAATAAAGATTACAAAAGACAAACATTCAAACATCAGCACGGATTAATTGTTCACCACAAAAATTGCAATGTGAGCTTTAAATGTTTTCCACACTAACCCTTTTATAGTAATGCGACACAAAGTTAAGGGTCAACACAACTTATACCCACTGACACATGACCAACTGACCAACCTCTTGGCAAGTCCATCACTCATATGCCGATGCCCTTGGGAGTATTTCATTTCACCCCCCCCCACCCTTTTCACTGTCATGGAGTTGCTGTGCCGTCCCTCATGCTGAGTTTGGGAAATGAGCCTCCCTATACCAATTTGTCCTGGCCTTCCAGGCCACTGTCCCTGATAGACCACCTGCCCTGGGCCTCTCATTGCACCCATGCAGGGGGTACCAGTGCCCTCCATAGGCCCTAACACCCAAACCCCTCTGCCTTAATGGCCACCGCGTTGCCCTATCGTGCCAGGCAGCCAAGCATGGCTCTGCTCCACCAGACGCCAACACTCTCTTGGAATGCTAATGACCTCCTCCATTCCCATCTTTCGTTCTACTCCAGACACGTAGCCAACCCTTCCCCCACAATCTGTTGTTTCCGGCAAGCACACATGCAAAGGATGTCAGTTTGTAATAAAGGTTTGAATTACTGGAATGAGTCTACAATACACGTATTCAGGGAAATTACGAGATTCAGACAAACATTTCGAGAGGGACTTTTCACTGCTAGCGGCTTTTAGTTGGTCGTGCACTTGACTGTCGCACTGCGTGAGTTCAGTAGCTCAAGTGCACTTACACACACTTCTCTCTACACCCCCCACCCCGCATACTCGGGCTGAATGAGAAACTAGCGTCCCCTTGGGCACATTCATTCCTAGGGTGACTGGAGCAAGTGGAGATTGGAGTCTGTATTTACTTAAAATGAGAACAGATTTAGTATTGGAGGGGAGGAAAACAGAAATCGCAGCCAGTTCCTAACATACTCTATTCTAATTCAAGTGGCTCTTGATATTATTCAAAGAGGTTCTTAAACACTGAATGTGATGAAAGCAGCCATCAAACCCAGTGTTGTCCAACAGACACCTTCTAGTAAGATCCCATAACAAAACGTGGTAACACTTTATTTTACGGTTACACCTATAAGTTGCTTATTAGCATGCATATTACTAGAATATAAGCCGTTTATTAGTGCTAATTTACATGACCTTATTTTAGATCCCTAATCCTACCCAATACCTAAACTTAACAGCTACCTTACTTACTATTAATAAGCAGCAATTTAATAATTTATTGATGTAAAAGTCGTAGTTAAAAGTTAACAAGTGTTACATATTCAATCTAAAGTGTTACCCAAAACATTAAGAAGTTTATAAGAATAAGTTTATACAGAAATAACCAACGCAGCTGTGAAATGCACTCTTCTTAAGTGTGTTTTAATTCAATTAAAGCATGTTTACAGCATCTAAAAAATTCTAATCTATGAATGATCAATTGTTAAAGTTATTTATTTGCGGTTATGTTTAGTGTAATGTTTAGCTACAACTGATGTTTGCTGAAACGTGGTGTGTAATTGTACAATGCCCTCCACTAATATTGGCACCCTTGGTAAGTCTGAGCAAAGGTGACTGTGAAAATGAATCTGCATTGTTTATCCTTTTGATCTTTCATTCAAAAAATTGGAAATGGGGAGAAAAACTTCAATACATGTTAGCCACAATTATTGGCACCCATTTAGTGCTACATCCTTTTCTCAAGATAACAGCTCTGAGTTTTCTCCTGTAATGCCTGAAGAGTTTGGAGAACACCTGATAAGAGAAAAGAGACCATTCCTTCATTCAGAATCACTCCAGATCCTTCAGAATACCAGCTCCATGATCGTGCTTCTCCTCTTTAGTTCACCTCACTCATTTTCTGCAGGGTTCAGATCAAAGGACTGGGACAGCCATGGTAAAAGCTACATTTTGTGACTTATTCTTGTGTGTATCTCGATGTTTGTGGCTTATTGTCCCAGTGGAAGACCCAACCAATGATAGGTTAGAATTGTGTGATTTTTTTTAATGAAAGATCAAAAGGATAAACAATACAGATTTATTTTCACAGCCACCTTTACTCAGATTTACCAAGGGTGCCAATTTTAGTGTAGGGCAATGTATATACTTATGGTAAATACCTCAAATAGAATTAATTATATAAATAACAAAAAAAAAGTTATAAAATAATTACTATGCAACACTCCCTCAACAGTTGGTTCTGTTCAAGACTGTACTATGGAAATGAACTTGAGTTTTCTTGCTTGTGCTTACCAGATCAGAGAAGTCGTGTATTCTTCCGGGAAGTAGACTGGTTGTTCTCCACTGCTATCAGAGACTAGGCTTCAACTGGCAGCATTTCTTCTTGTGTGAACGGGATTCTGAGGAAAATAATGCAGAGATGAAAAAGAACTGTGAGATGCAGAGAATTACTAGATACGCACTGCTATCAAAAAGCACCATGACGCATGCCAAATACTGATGTTGTGTTAAAGCCATAATCAAAACATGAACTCATGTTAAACAGGAAGCTTTTTGTGATGTTTTTCTTCCTGTAACTGCAGTCAGAGGGGCGATAAAGCTTTTAAACCAACCAATGAACAACCCAAGATCATCACAAATACAGCCATTGGTGAACTTTTAGTTTCTCTCTTTAGATTCCTTCCCGATTTAATGAATAATGAATAAAATGTATCATATTGATAACATTTTTTGATCAGAGTTTTTTTTACTTAATATTTTATTTAACAAATCAATAAACCTAGTCCTTAGATATACATTTTTGAAAATATATTGAACAAATATATCGAAAGCATATTTAAATGAATATATAAATCCTATTTGAAAACCAAAAAGTCTTTGAGAATTGACTTGGACCCTGCTTCAGAGACTAGTTCATGTCTGCATGTCACTGCACCAAACACAGTCCACCCAAGAGAGAGGGAGAGAGAGAGAGAGCTCTCCTGGATGGACAATATGCTGGAGGTCATTGATGATGCTGACTGAGAAAAATAAGAGGGTTTTCAAACAGTGTGGTGGCCTGAGGCAGCAGGCAAGCTCGGGTCAGGCCTCTACCTTGCCCAAACAGAACTATTCATTTCATTGCCCTTGTACCAGCATGAATTCAGCTCTGAACATTTGTTCTGTGTCTTTTTCGGAGTCTCTCACCTTTCTTTGTACCCCAGGTCTGCGGTGCATTTGAACTGCATCTAAGCGAGACTGTTCTCTCTCACCTTAACACACCTTTAACAGTCATTCTCCTGGGACGGTTATTGCTACAGTTGTACAGTCTGTACTCCAGCTTTTTCTCTTCCAGTGCTCAAGAAGAATACAATTTTTTCTTGTTAAGCATCCCACACATCCTCCATATTTAACAACACCCTACTACCTGAAAGATATTTTTGTGTGACCGGCTTTCCAATTAGCCGATGCCGCAGTATCACCTTGTGAATCTGTCCAGTGATTGCACAATGCTTAATTTAAATCCATATTAACTGCATTTTTTTTTTTTTTTTGCACAAAGACAAAAGCAGCGCCCTCAGCTGTAAACAGCTTCCGTTTCGTGCAAATCTGTCTTCTCAATCGCTTGATCAAGGTATCTGTTCTCCAAAGTGTTTCAAGAGCCAGCAGCTTTGGGGCAGACAGCTTTGAAGCCCCTGGAAATACAATGCCAGCACTGAAAAAAGCTCCACTTTAGCTCCCTGCGTCCGCCCCTCGTCGCTTTTCTGGCAGCTCGCACAATCCCTCTCCTCCAACATGCCTTCCAAAAATAAGGACAGACGATCTCAGGATTCTTTAATGAACTGTCAAGCGCCTCAGCTCCAGGGTGTACACAAAGATAGGCACCTCAGCAGAGCTCAAACTTACTGTACAGAACAGAGTAAAAGAGAAACCTGCAGAAAAAGGCTTTCACCTGAGTATTTCCAGCTCTGAGTTAGGTGTTCTCTGGTTTACGGCAAAGTAAGCAATCTTAAGTGGTGATTGCTGAAATGTTCATTTGCTTGTGGTTTTATACAGTTGACCTTTATATTGTTTTGCACAATAAGAAATCTGAGGTGGCATGATTCACAGAATGTCCTCAAGGGGCCCACTTTACAACTGTCATTTTGTACAGACAGTAGTCAATGACGCAGTTCTGCATGTGCACGAAAAAAAGGGCCAGTGACCTATTTCAGTTTTTGACCGGACATTATTCAGCAGTATTTATAAGAAAATCACTTTTATTCACTTACAGTAAAAAAAAAAAAAAATTGTGAATAAAACTATTATTGGAGTTTTAGAAAATACTATACCAGTCTTTCTTTCTAGTCTTTCTATTATATTTCTATTTCTATACAAACCCTGACCTACCGTGACCTGCAATGTGATCTGGTCACTTAGTGTCTCCAAGCATTGGTGTTAACCACAAACTAAAATAATTAGTACACATAACTTAAAATATCCAATCTCGCACCGTCTGGTTTTGATAGACATTACTCTCAAAAATCTTAACTTCCAAGAAAAAGAAACCGCAAAGACTTTTAACAAAGCTATTGTAAGAAAAGGTGTTGGTTAAAGACAGGAGCTTGTTTCAACCTGAAGGCTGAACATGCCTGCACATACTCGCACATCCACACAAAAAGATGTTGCCACACAAGAATGCAATGTACAATTACTTTGTGATACAATACCCACACATTAGCATAATAAAGAACAATATGCCAGCTTTGCACAACTCTAATGATAGACCGCTGAAAATAGAGTCTCTCTCGGCTGAGGTACGAGGAAGGGAAACTGCGTGTGAACTTGCAGGAGAGCAGCCAACCATTCACGAAGCACGATTCGATAAACTGGTGAAGAAAATTGTCATTATGTTAACCAGTCAACAGTCACAGGTTTTAACAAACCCAAACGACCTTCTGTTTTCTAAGCAATGCTGATTTGATTTGCACTGATATTTTGCCATCTGAAAGTCTGCTATCACGGCAGAAGCAGCTCATCCAGAAAAGGATGTTAGGATTATACACATGTATGTTATTTGTGCTCTGCTGCATTTTCCGTGACAGCTCTCTGACATCAGCGCCCATGCGGATGGCTGCAAGCTAGTTTCTAGTGAAGGAGGCACATTTTTTTTTTTTTTCCTCCTTTGTGTCTGCAGCACCCTGACACAGCATCTACACCGGACACGAGCAACGCGTCACAACACGTCAAAACAAACCGCTCCTATTCTAATCAATGACGCTGTCTACACTGGAAGCAGGTCCCAATGCATTTTTAGCTGAAGGACTCTCTGTTTCTATTCATAGTAAATATTTTATTTACCCAGTTTGTCTGAAAACCAAATCTACAATTTTTCATTCATTTTTTATATTTAGATAATGTTCATTTATTAAGTCTACTAGTCAAATGTTTGAAAAATAAATATAAGATTTTTTATGTTTGTGAAAGAAGTCTCTTATTATTACCAAGGGTGCATTTATTTGATGAAAATAATAATAGGCAGTGACATTGTAAAAAACAAAAACAAAAAAAACAACTATATTAAAAATGCAATTTTAAATCATATTAATAGTACAAATGTTTAAATATTTATTTACTACTGTACTAGCAAAACTGAACTTTTTGCAATTACTACTCCAGTCTTCAGTGTTCCATGATAGTGCTTCATAAATCATTCTAATATGATGACTTGGTGCTTACTTATTATTGGTGGTACTCAACTATTAATAAAGGCATTTTCAAGAGTTCACGCTTTACTCGTAATGAATAAGCAAATTTGGCGTGCTGTCTGGGGAGCGAGTCGGAGAGCGGCGAACTCCGAACCCTAATGGACGGAGCCTTAGCGTGGGCAAGAGTTCGGCGCTTGGCTCGTTCACCGTCTGCCCCCGGAAAGTCGTGAACTAAATGGAAAACGGAGGAGAAGGGGAGGAGGAGGGATGCACAAAAGCGGGAAGCAGGGAAATGAAAAGCTGGGAGATTTTGTAGTGAAGGGGAAATGACTTGATTGGGTGCGAATGAACAAGGGATGATTAGGTAACGGGCCACCAGCTGTGTATGATTACTCGACCAGCGATCCTCTCGAAATTATGTTTAAACATTCTTTTAAAATCAATATTAAAAAAAGTTTTGCTGCGGAAACAGTTTGTTTGTATGTTTTTGTTGTTACTGTTATTGTTTTTGTGAGAATCACAATATTTTTTCCAAGTCTCTTTAAAGAACAGAAAGAACTTTATTTATTTGAAAAATAATGTCTTTACTGTTAATTAATAATTAATGACTTATTAAATGCATCTTTGCTTAATTGTTTTTTAAAATAAAAATTCATATTTTTTTTCATTGTACTAAATAAATAATTAAATAAACAAACAAACAATAACAATACAATATTTTTCCTGAGCACTAAATCGGCATATTATAATGATTTCTGAAGAATCTGGTCAAACTAAAAACTGGAGACTGCTGAAAAGTCAGCTTTGCCTTAACATTAATAAATTACAATTTAAAACATAAAATATAGTACTGTACAAACAAAAGCAGTTCTGTTATTTTAACAATATATAACTTTTTAATTGTATGTCGGATCAAATATATGCAGCCTTCAACAGATTAAAAAATATTCTATATCTATATCTATAAAAATATATATGGTATATTTCACCACCTTAGAACTAAAAAAAGACTGCACTCAACCTTTGTGTTTTGTTTCATTCCGTTTCAGAAGGGCAATCAGTTCTGTGCCAGTGCCCTCTGCCTCAGATTGACATGTTCTCCAGTGACTCCTACAGCCACAGCAAACTTTGACCCACTCTTTACTTCCTTCAATCGCAAACCCCCCATCACCTTCCCTGGCACCACCTACTAGTGTGCTGCTGGAATCCAGTGAAGTGAGACCACTGTGAAAAATTCATTCCGCAGCTTCTAAAAAGTGCTTTGATTCCTAAACCAGGAGCGCTCGATGTCCCGCTGTCCTCAAATAACCTACATCTACAAACCAATCTGCACTGAACAGCGATATGCTGAGATTGAGTTAATGATGGTCTCAAATCAATGGAGCCTGCTGATCTGCGCAGACAAAAGGAATTAGAGCGGGATGGAAGTGGTTGATGATCTGATATATGCATTAAATTGTTTATATTCCTCCCAAAAAATAGCGGTTTAAAGGTACAGTAGTTGGCACTAGCGATGGGAATCATAAGGAATTGAATTACTATAGTTCCAAACAAACCAAATCATACACCAATGGATTGTTATTCGGCTTGCAAATCGCAATTTTAGAAAATGTACCCTTACGGCTGGTTTCTATGATATAGGTCTTATAGCGTCGCTTCAAAAACCTACTTTGTGTTGAATCTGAATTGCGTTGGTTGTATTATATCTATCACACTAAGAGCCATTCGTCATGAAAACCACTAGTTTCTGCATTTGAATATGGAAGTGTTTTTTTATTCCCAACACTAGATGGCAGTCATTGTGGAAAACAGCTGGGTTACTCATCATATAAACATTGGTTTTCAAGCTCTAGATTGTTTTAGAACATTAGCCATGCATTACATAGGGATCCCGGCCTGATAGACTCTGTCTTTCTTTCTCATTAAACGAGTCGAGAGAATTCAATTAAGAATATGTCAAGGGGCCCGAGGTGCTTCTTATATATAGCTTAACTCCAGTTGGTAAACAACTCCTCGCCTGTTTTTCTGGTTTGGTTTAAACTCAAATCTCAAAGGACACGCTAAACTGCACCAACAGTGACTACACTGTAAAAAAAGAAAAAAACGCACGTAGAAGCCAAGGGTCCCCAGAAACCCTCTTGTGCATGTATAAAGGATTTAAAGAGAATAAAATGCAGCTAATTAAAATAGTGTTTCCGTGAGATGTTAATGAGGTTTTTGTTACACTTGGGTGGACGTCCTTACATGATGTAGTTCTAATCCCACTGAGTCAGTGCTCTTTGTCCTTGCATTGCTGGCAGCTATAATCCGCAAAAAACTCAGTCAAACATAATTACCGAGCAGTCACATCTGCACATTCGGAAAGTCACCACATTACTCATCATCAACATCGGCCCTTTTATTCCAATCTTTGTCATAAAAAACACCTAACCGTGCGCAGCGTCTTCCCTCGGTTTGTGTCTCTCTCATGACTGCGTTCTCATTGCCGACGTCTGGCTCATTTCAAATGAAGCATGTTGCGGTAATGAGCCCATGATGATATCAGCCGTCATGTGTAACCACACATCAGAATGTCAGCAGTTCTGCTGCGGGCTGAAGGTGAGGGGAGCAATAACGACGTGTTTTTGTAAGGCTGCCACCCACTCTCTGGCGCATCCGGGCCCTGTGCGTGCAGGCCTCGAGGGAAAGCTCCAGACGAGGGATGCAGGATTGCGCTTTCTCCCCGACAGATTGCGTCTTTGTGCTACGACGTTAACTGAGGATGTTCAACGCGCATATGTGACCTGCTTTAAATGCTTGCTTAAAAAGCGTCGCACAAACAAAAGAGAAACAGCATTTAGAGCCACAGGTAAAGTAAACAAGTCCCATACAAGGTGGTCAGTTTCTCAGGGGGGCATAGGAACACATGCCTCAATTAGGTCAAAAGGAAGAGGTGTCTCCTCTCCACGGGCCGCTCGATCACAGTCGTAACGAGGTAGGTTAAAGAATACCGCCTACAGGCTTCTTTCTTCCCAGGCTTAAAGCTGCATGTGTGTGTGTGTGTGTGTGTGAATACAGTCTGTTCTATCAAGAATGCAAACAGTTTTTTTTCTCCGTTACTGAGCCAATTACGGAGATAAAGTGGACTCTCAGGAACGCGAGTGCTCTCGTTTCTAACATCTTTAGCCCTGCATTCGACACGACGCACAGTGAACCTGACACAATGCTCCTGATTTGTCAAAAACACAATTCAAAGGCAGTGTGGGAGACCAAAAGTACCTTATACAATCAGATCGACCCATTTTCGGAAAGTTACACAAAGTACTGAGGTCCTATATTAGAAGGATACCATGTGCAAACGTAAGTGGCAGAAGCTCTACAGTGCTACTTTCTGAAATCGTTTTCCTTTCAGTGACTCTTAAGGGTCTTATTTGCTTAATCCTTTAAAGACCAAGAAAAAATGGCTTGGAATCTATGCCTAGTGTTGTATGAAGTAATAAATTGTGAAAGGAAGGCAAGTGTGGTCAATATTAGAGAAATTATTGCAAATAGTGATGCAGCAATAAATTTGCTTTTGGAGTCTGTGCGTGTAAATACGTATAAATAAGAAATAAAGGCTTTTGACCAGACTATATATGCATATAAGTTTAAAAACACAAAAATATATGCATATGACATTTATAATATACCGTACAGCATTTATTATTTATTTGTTTGTATATTTGTAAATAAACACTGACTATTTTTTTTTGCTATGCCTTATGAATGATACAGTTATGGCTACAATACTATTTGTCTAAAAAAAAAAAAAAAAAAAACTTAAATTATTTTAAACGCTAAATGTCAGAAATTATGCATCATAACATTATAATATAAAGCATGAAAAATGTACTTTCATTTTGAGATTGGCAGGGTTATTATAGCAATTAATATACTAATTATTATATAAGGTTATTTAAATAAAACTAAAAAAATATATGTTATTTTATTTCAGCTAGTTGCCACGACAACATTTCATCATTTAGTTTATTTAAAGTGTATTATTATTAAAATTTCATCATTTGATGCACTAAAATTTGATGCACTGAAATAAAATGTAATTAAACGATATAGACATAAAAAAATAATTAATCTAAAATAACTAAAATAACAGCTGGTTTGCAAAAGACTACATTTTACAGTTATTTTGAACATTAAGTAGCAAAATACATTATCAGCTTATTATCAGCTTATAGCCATATTATACAAATACACTGCACACCTTTTCAAATAGAAAAACATCATCTTGTCATCAAACAACTGCAAGAGGCTTCTAAGATGTCTATTTTCGTCCTCACAAAGGAATGATCTGTGCTCATGAATGGTTTTTTTTTTTTTTTATGTTCAGATCTATAGTCATGCAAAAAAGAGTGAAGAAGGGTGTAGTGTGTGTAGCGCAGTGGTGTGGGGCAGTGGAAACACACACCCCGCCTATCCAGCTCCAGAGTGCGGCCATCAGCAGGGTCTCCGGGTTGATTGGCCATGGCACTTCCTGAGTGCCAGGCAGAGAAGGATGTGACAGTGTGAAGGGACGCACTCTGGGGAGGGGTGAGTGAGACAGAGCTACTAAATAAAGTCACAGGTCTCTGCACTGCCCAAACCACTGCATGAAAACAAGACAAATGATGTGTGTGTCCATCCTAAATTGACCCTATATTTCACAGATAAATACAAAATGTGCCAAAAAATGAGAAACATGCAAAAGCACATTGCTGGTTCTACGATGTAATATATAAATTCTAATATTTTATATACTCGAATACACGCACACACTCAAACATACATTTGTCAGCAGTATACAAAAGATTTCCAATTTGAACAAATGCTTTCCTTTTTAACTTTTTATTTATCAAAGAATCCTGAAAAATCATCACAGATTCCAAGAAATATTATGTAGCACAACTTTCTAAAATTGATAATAAATCAGCATATTCGAATGATTTGTAAAGGATCATGTGACACTGAAGACTGGAGTAGAGGCTGATCAAAACTTGGCTTTGCATAACAGGAATAAATATTTTAAAATATATATGTACATAGAATAATAATAATAATATTTCAAAATATTACAGTTTTTGATCAAATAAATATAGCCTTGATGAGAATAAGAAACTTTAGATTTATACATTATAAATAAGCTTAAATAGGATCATATTTGGCTGAGATACAACTATTTGAGAATCTGGAATCTGATGGCAGAAAAAAAAAAATCATAATAAATATTAAGAAAATCGTCTTGAAAGTTGTCCATATGAAGTTCTTAGCAACTGATATTACTAATCAAAAATTAAGTTTGATATATTTACAGTAGGAAATTCACAAAATATCTTCATGGAATATGATGTTTACTAATGACACAGGTTTTGTGGTTGAGGATTGCATATAGACATGCTAAATGTAACTAACATGCTAAAAAAATAATAATTATTTAGTATAATAATAATTATAATACATCTGCTAGGTTTTTGATTCTGCACAGATATAAGGCATTAAACACCTAGTTTTTTCAATGGTTCCATCAGCGCTACGCTATAAACAATGGCTCATGAATGAGACTATTTCAATGAAAGATTAAGTACTTTTACTGGAAATTGACCTTGAGCCTGGAAATCAAAGACTGCATCTTCAAAGCCGATGCATTCAAAGGACGCTCGCTCCGTGTATGTGCATGCACATGCACTATTCTCTCCTCCAGGTTGGTGTGTGCAGGGGTAGAGAGAACGGACAGTGGATCTGTTTGGTTTTGCACTGTTTATTATTGTCTTCAGCTCACTTGACTCTTGACAGAGACAGAGTGAGATGAGCAGAAAGGGAAGGGTCATTAATCACAGGATGGAGGTTGGGTTCTGAGCCAGACTCGTCCATAGCATTGGTTTCTTGCCTCTTTTGTCTTCTGCGCTGAATGAACGAGAGGGAACACGAGGGAACTCTGGATGATCAGTCAACACGCTCTCATGCTTCTACTGATCACAGAGCGCTCAGACGGAAAACAACACAAAGAACAAGAAACATAAGCCTCTCAAAGATCTCTATGGCCCTGTTTACACCTGGTATTAACATCTCGAGCGATCCAATCACAAGCGGTCAGGTGAGATAGATTACACAGGCATCTCAAATGCTCCTCCAGTGACCATCTGTATAAAATCTCATCAAACAACAGCCATTTTTCTGTCAGTCAATAGATGGTGAAGATAGACATGGTTTGCTGAAGTGATTTTGTTATGTTGCAAGAGCAGATGATCATTCACAGTTGTCTGGGATGCATATTTAAAAAAATGTATATTTCTTATTTTATTTAAATTATTTGTTTTTTAATTAACACTATATTATTAATCAACAAAGTTTGATTAATCAAAACTGTCTGATTTGATTTATTATAAACAATCATGAAATAATTGAACAATGGAATATTTATAAATGAATAAGCAATTATTATTTTATTTATATATATATATATATATATATGTATATTAATTCTGTATTTTTATATAATAAAAATATTATAAATATAAAACCATATCAATTATATGAATAGAAATACACGTAAATATTTTACAAAAATATTCTGTATGTATGTGCATCTATATGCACTTATTACACGGCTCTCTGGAATGCTTGATTCTGATTGGTCAGTTGAGACATTTATAGGTTTGTTCTTTTCAAAATAATTCCCATAATTTTCAAATAATAACCGCTCCAAAGTAATAAAGCATAGCCGGTACTACTTGTATGTTTAAAAGCCCTCCGCGCCAACAAAGTTTACCATTTGGCGCCATCTTGTGACAAACACTGGACAACCACAATTAACAATGTAACAACTTGTAAATAAATAAAATACATCTGTTATTATATATTCATATGTAGATGTTATAAATTGCCTTACTAACGTTTGAATGTTAGTCATGTGGTACTATATCGTTTTGCGGAAGGATGAAAATGTTCATTTAAAACAAATACGCCAATAAAATGTTTCAAATTCATATTCATGCCCAATTTTTTTTCCTTAAGTGGCAAGTAGCTGTATAATAAGTGGGATAATGTAGAGGCAGCCGGTAGTTATCGCAGAAATAAGCCCCGACAGTGTGATCAGGACCCGACGTGAAGCATCCCTTTACATTATCCCTTACATAATAAATATACACAGTACATAGTATGTGAACAAAAATGTTTATTTTGAATGCGTTTTATGGAAATTAATCATTTGACGGCACTTATATTTATAAATTAACTCTAAACTGATCAATAAAAGTTGTATTTGTTAAACAATATGAATGAATAATATAAATTACCATTAATTTTAATCAATGAAAGTAGTGTAGTTTTTGTTTTTTATTGTCAACAAATATTAACTATAAACAATACTCACTTTTAATCTTGACTAATCAAAGTCGGAGAAATCGTTTGTTTTTATTATCATAACAAATATTAGCTAAAAGTAATTAAATCATTTATAAATAACATTAACATTAATTAAAGCTAGAAAATAATATTTTATTTATTAATAACAAACACAAATGAACTAGAAACAAGTATATTTATTAATGACTATTGATATTAATACAATTGTAAAAATTGTATAATCTTATTTGTTAATAACAAACACTTATTAAATATAGACAGTAGTGTTTTTATTAATGAACATTAACCCTGATTAATAGAAGCCCTATAAATAAATAAATAAACTTGCTTGCTGTTAGTTCATGATACCCACTGCACAAAATAATGTTAACAAATTGTAAAGTGATGCCAAGACACACAGCAGACCCCATTTCCTCCTGTATTTACTGCAGCAATCTGAGACGCATGTTAATACCAGATGTAAACAAGAACACTGTTATGCATGTTGAGATTGTGGTGGCATTGCACAAGCGTGTAATACCTAAAAAACCGTGAGAACATCAAGCTCACATCAGAGAAGAAAACACGGCTGTGTTGGATGCCAGTGGTACCCAGATGTGGGGCCTGCAGCTGCTGGCTAATTAACTCTTCTCCTCTGCACACCTGTATAGAGGAAAGTCTGTCCTGACAGCCACTGTTGGGCCTTGCTGGGTCTAAACATGCAATTGCACAGCAGATGTTGTCGCATTTCACACTTTGTTGAACAAATATTTCACAGCTTTGGAAAAAAAACAAAAAAAACGTGGGACGGGTGGCCAACATCGGGCAGAGAATAACTGCTACCTGTAGCCTACTGTTCACACAGATGGCTGAAGTCACAGTTTTACAACCAACTCTTGTAATTCAAATCACACTTTGACAAGAATTATTACTGTAAATGTCAATGAGACATCTTTTAATTGTACGATTTAAAAAATGCACATGGCCTACTTGCCATTTCTTGCGGATTAACTTTGTCTTCAAAAATCTTTAATGATTCGGTAATCAATTAATTTCTCAAAATAAACAGCAGAAACTGCCAGTGGTGGTAGGTTGCACATAGCTGAATGGTTTGTTTATTTCCAAGTTCTGTTTTCATGATGCTGGTTTTTAATACTCAGGAAAAAAAAAAAAATGCATACAGAAAGTATTTTAATTATGGCGCTTGGGGTGGGAGAGAATGACATGCATAATTTCTCATAATCTCCTGTGTGTGTATAGAAATATGTATTTTTTTAATAAAAAAGTCAAGAAAGGAAAGAAATTACGCCGTTTTTCCTATACAAATTGACTTTCCTTATTAACTCCTTTATCATTTTCCTCTATGAGGCGAGGATGTAGGGATTGTAATAATATCTAGTTTAATATATTCCGCTGAAAGATGGTGCTCAGGGGCCTGTGCAGGGAGCTCATTCTCTGCATGGGTGCTATTTAACAGGGCCAAACTCAGTATGTATGCTGTGGACCAATATGCCATCCTGTGTGTCAGCAGTTTGGAGTCTCACAGGGTTCCTGATTGTCAGAGAAAAAGAATGGAAGACACTGGCCTGGCATAACCGAGGGGGGAAAAAAAAAAAAGAGACAACCATATCCATAGATAGCACTGTTTATCGATACGCATTTTGTTGGTCTTTTCTAAGTGCTATGCGGTCGATGCAGCACACTTGCGTGATCTGCCATACTTTACTGAGACAATATCGGCTCTTTACAATGTAAAAATTTCTGGATATGGAACGGTTTATAACGTTCTTCTCCATCATTTGCTCATCATTTGATGAATTGCTGCTGTCATGATCAATAGAAAATGTACAGAAACATTCTTGCGCTATTACTGCCTGTGGAAAGGCAACCGTGTTGAGTTTTCTGAATGAGGCGCAATTTATAACATGACTAATTTACATATAAAGGAGGCTCGTTAACATGAAAAAATGAAAATGACTTCATTTAAATACAGAGAGAGCTATTAAAGCACCTTAAAGGGATTGTTCATTTAAAAAAGAAAATTCTGTCATCATTTATTCACCCTAATATCTTTCCAAACCTGTATGACTTACTTTATTCCATAGACTTGTGCACAAATTTGAGGAAACTACAGTAATTGTAGTAAAAACTGGAACAAAAATAAAACTAAATCAATTAAATTTCTGTGTTTATCACTCAAACATTGTAAAACATGACTGTTCTTTTAGCTGTAAAAAAAAATATGCTACCTGTTAAATTTACAGGGAAAAACCGTAAACTGACATTCCCAGAATTCCCGGCATTGCATTTCAAATTTTTAATTTGATGTTTTTTCTTTAAAATAACCATTGTTCCCCTTCAGTCGAGTCATAGGGGATGGGTTATTATGAATTATTATTATTATGGGTTAATGAAATTATGGTATATAACTGTACATTTAACTTAAACCTGTAAAACCTAAAACGTTGTTACCGTATTTTTTCCAGCAACCACAGCTGCCAGTTTTTTAGCTTAAATTTTATGTTTGTTTGTTTTTTTTACATCATAAGGCTTGAAATATAGCACATGATTTATCCTGTTCTTTTTTCTATCAAATTTGAAGCTTTAAACCTTAATATCATTCATCATTAATATCATGTCCCACAGAGGAACGTCACATAGGTTTGGAATGGCATGAGAGTGATGAAATTACGGAATATTCAGTATTAGATGAACTATCAAGAGACATGAAACATCCCATTTTGCACCGACACACAAAGTTCACGTGAATGATACAGCACAGCAGGAGTTATTACGTCTTCCCACTGTTTTCCTGCATCAAAACCCAGCTGACCTCATTTTCTGGACTCCTGCTGACTTGCACCAGGCTGCAGATGGTCATACAGGGAGAATATCTGTCGTGTTATTGTACACAGAATCTTTTATCTCATTGACTGCAGCTTATAATATTGCTTATACGTGCAGAGCGTAACAACGTCAGGTGAAGCTGGGATGACCTGGGGGGGGTGGATGCCTGACTCAAACAGGCCACGAGCAAAGAGAGCCAATCTCCACGACAATTTAGCTGATCATAATCTTTACAATGTGATTCCGCTGGATATCATGTCTCAAGACTACGGAGTAGGATAATGAAATTTTCTAATGAAATTTAGAGAAATGTGCAGAGGTGGATACTTAGCTTAGAATGAGTTTATTGATTGTACAGGCTTTAAACTCAGTTGGGTTGTTTAAAAGAAAGTATATGTAAGGGATAATATATAGTCAGTCAGTCATTATCACAAAATTAACCCAGACAGATGTGAATTTGGAGGTCAACTGCAATAATGATAAGCTGGCTGTAAACTGTTCATTTTATTATATGGCCACTTACTAAAGAAAAATGATATGCATGAGGTCATTATAACTTTCAATCGTTTCAATCGATAAATTTAACATACATACACACTATGGCTACTTACTAGATTATGGGGCAATACATTATTTGAATTAATTGTATAAACGTAAATATATTAGCTATTATATTTATACATTAATCACAGAATGATCTAATATGAGATTTTTCATTAAATAGAAGACAAATATATATATATATATATATATATATATATATATGTATATGGTACTTTATAACATATGTGCACTGTAACGTAAGAGATATATATATTTATTTATTTTTTCAACGATATATATATATATAGATATAATACTTTATAATATATATGAACTGTCATGCAAGTATAATTTTATGATAATCTTATGGTGTTTACAGTGACAGTATTATAAACAAAATATGGAATTTTAGAATCAATACCAAATTTCTGATACAAAGCACAGAGGATATATGGACATAATTTTATAC
>JAUMHR010000011.1:3816695-3830060 GCA_032361145.1 Enteromius fasciolatus | reverse complement strand
ATGTACTGTGTATATTTAATAAGTATATATAAATACAAACACATGTATATATTTAATGAAAATATGTTATGTTCATATATAAAATATATTTAGATATAATGTCAAATATAAAAAAAAAATATATAAATGCATTTACATGTTAATACTTTCAAAATATATACTGTATGTGTGCGTTTTAATATAAATATGATAAATAAATGCAGCATAAACACATATTATGTAAAGAAAAACTTTTATTTCGAATGCGATTAATCACGATTAATTACAATTACATATATCCATCTAAAAGTAGGCTGAATATCTTCTGAATCAGAGCAGGAAGTTCCATTGTGAAATTCTTCAGATGACTTCATTCCCATCATCTGCTTTTTTGCTCAGCTGGTGATCTTTTATTTGCTTTCTTTATTGTGTTTGGTCTTTTCCTCGTCTGTGTCTCATAATGCTTTCACTTTTCTCATCGTCTCGCTCTCTCCTTCTATCCATTTCTCTCTCACTTCAACCCATCTACCCACTCACCAGAAATTCCTCCCTCCCATCATCTTCTCGTCTTGTAAGTCCGCACTTCTTCCAGTAGATTAACTCCATATTAAAGTGACGAAATGAAGCATGGTCAAAGTGTTTTGACTCAAGTATGGCCATCCAGAGCAGTATGAATACGCTCTCTCAGCATTCCTGCTGCCTGCCCTCCTACGCTGTTCACGTGAGTAGCGAGGCAGGGGAAGGGGACGTGTAAATAAATAATGTTTTAATACATTTATCCATTTTAGATTTTAACATCTGTGTGTCAAACATGTCGTCCGTATAGTGCAGCACTGTAAATCACAGGGCTCAAGCACAGACACCTTTAAAACGAGGCAGGCTGGACCTAGCGTAAAGCGTAGACAGCCTGCTTTGGCCCCAAGCCCACTCTCTAACCCAGAGGCCGGCCACCGAGGTATAGAAGAACGCTGTTCCTGGTGCTGACAGTACTGTGCCGCTCACAAACAGCAACTTCATTAGCCAGCTATGCAGCCAGCCACAAGCAGGAGGGGGGTGAGCAAAAAACAGCATCACTCATCTGTTTAGAAGTCAACACTAATGATGTCTGAGCGATGGCTGCCAGCTTCACAAATTAATTAATTTATTGAATTGATTCTATGAGAAAAACACTATATGATAGTTTTTATTGACGTGGAACGCTGGAAAACAGTAAAAAAAAAATGCAGAAATAATACATCTGTCTATGTCTGTTTTAATTGAGAAAGAATGTGGGTATATGCATCGCAAAAAAAATAAATAAATAAAATAATTGTAAAACATCTTACCACATAAATTTATTAAAAAATTTAGTAGTGCATGATAAGACTAAGAAGAATAAAAATATCTTTATTTTTAATATCACATAAATTTACCTTTTAAAAAATATTTTCAGAATGGTTGGTAAAAAATATTTGAATAAAAAGTATTTAACAATTGTCCAAGAAATATATATAATATTTATAGTTTTTTTTAAAATATACAGTTTTTGGGGTTGTCATACAATAACTAGTGTTTCACAAATTTCACAACTAATCTGTTTCATATATAAATATGTGGGTTTTTTGTCTCATGAGTTTTTGGTGTAGGTGTTAGATAATAAAACTTGTTTTCATAGAATATATATTGAATAGAAAAAAATAAATAAACAAAATCTAATATATTTTTAGATTTTCTTACCATACATACTGTCATATATTTGTATTTTATTTTAATAAAATAAATCTTACATAATGTAATGTGTAATGTGTGTTTGTGTGTGTGTGTATATATATATATATATATATATATATATATATGAAATTTTGTGTACACACAGTATATATAATCTCTTGTCTTATTCAATTTTGCTTCTACGTTTACATTCATTTATTGTTCATTTGTCAGACACGTTTATCAAAAGCATGCTATTAAAAGTAGGAACGTCACAATCTTTGGCAATTATACTTTTGGCAAGAGATATTGGAAAACAAGATAAAATAAATTTAAAATAAAATAAAAATTTATTTCCAATATATGTGCATTATATATCCCCATAAGCATGCATGTTGGCAGAGTCAAAGCATGTAGCCAAGTTATTTTTGGAGCGACGTTGTTCGAAAATAAATCAGCAAAAATTAATCAGCATCAGTACAATGACACCACTATAAAACCCGCTCTGAAAAAAATGCAGCTCGTTTAAGCAGAGGTTATCTTAATTTATGATGTGTATATGTGGAGCTGAGAGGTTGCTCTCAAGCCGAGGGGTGTATGTGTGTGTGTGTGCCTGTGTGTGCGTCGTGTACACAGCTCCCAGTGTTCCTGCATGAGACACAGCAACACCCACATGCACAACGCGATCGCTCACACGCACACCTCCGCGCTCTCCGCCGCGGCTATGTAAGCGCTTTCTGTCAGCGAAGGCCTGGAAAGTCTGGCCACGATCGTTATGGATGATCTCGCTCGCTCTTGTATGTTGAAAAGGGTCCGTTGACCCCCACTAAATTAGTTAGAAAATGAAGAATGCTACCAGCGTTTGCTCACTCACCTCATTTCATGGTTGCACTCACTGTGCGGTAGACAGATGGATTGCCAAGTCATTAATCAAAGGCGATCCGTTTTTTTGATGAATGAAAAGGCATTTCTTTATTTATTTAGTGTGACAGTTTGGCGGCACAGGAGGCCAATGCACTCATGTCTTATAATCTGCTTGTCAAAGCCAGTTAACCTTCTGAGGGAGAAATAAATACAAATTCTGCGCTCAGCTTATCAACACGTGCAATGGCTCTATTTGTGCAGACTACCGCTCAACTTCACTTACAAAATGTTAAAACCAATTTAATGTGTTTGCAAAGTGGATAATTATGTTCTCACTCGTACTTGTTGTGATACAAAAATTGCAGTTGACATCCTAACCTTAAAATCTGGTTGTGATATTCCAGTGAATGTAATCAAACTTGACTTTTTTTCAGTAGGGACCTAATTGTCTTGAGATTCCAGTAAGATTGCGTGTTGCATTTTAGAGGTTACGTTATGTCGATATCTAGCCAAGCAGGAAACAATCAGTGTGCGCATTTAATCACGTACTGTTAACAGCCACCACTGTAGGGTCAAAGGGGCCAAGGGTTAATCTTCTTAAGGGACTTTTAAGACACATTATTCCTTGAGGGGTTTGATAGTGGAAAATCTGCCTTCCTACCTCCCCTTTAAGCCCCTCCGGTGGAGACACGGAGACTAGGGTTAGCGTGATTGCTCTCACGGTGACTTGCTTGTCTGACGGCCACTTTCACGCTGTAAACAGCTTCTCAGCCAAATGGATTGTTCCGTCTGCCCTGCTGTTTACACGGGGGGCAATTACGTGACGCTTAATTTCATGAAAACAGGGGCGTCTGAAGATTGGCATCGCTGAAATGTGGGCTGATATGGCTGTGCTTGAAGCGGGAGATACGCAGCTGAAATGTTCCAGATAACCGGTTTGTCGGTGGCCTGACTCCCCCGAACCCTCTCTTACACCCCTGAGGCTCTTTCACTCTGTCTGTCTTCAAAGTTCCTTATGTTTATTCCTTCATTCACCATGTTGTTTGATCTGTTTTGCTCTTTAAACTTATATTTTTATGTCTTGATGACAAGAGTGTTTTCAACTAATTCTGAATGTTAATCTCCAGAGGATGAGACTACAAAGTTCTTACTCAAGTTAATCATTGGGTATTCTAAACAACTAGTTAATCTTAGGGGGTTAGTTCAACCCAAAATGAAAATTCTGTCATTAATTACTCACCCTCATGTCGCTCCAAACCCGTAAGGCCTTTGTTCATCTTCGCAACACGAATTAAGATATTTTTGATGAAATTGTAGAGCCATCTGACCGTCCATAGACAGCAATATAACTTCAATATTCCCAGATCCAGAAACATAGTACATTCATCGGTAAAACAGTCCATGTGACGTCAGTGGCTCAACTTTCGTTTTGTGACACTACGAGAATACTTTTTCTTGCTCATAGAAAACAAAAATAACATAACGCTTACGCAGTAGTGTTCTCCAAAATGATGGAAGACGTAACTCGGGAGAAGAATGGTTGACTAAATTATGTTATTTTTGTTTTCTTTGCAAAAAAAGGATTCCCGTAGCATCACAAACTAGAGTTTAGCCATTTTACCTATGTATTTACTAACCTTCATAAAAAAAATTCTGACAGAATTATAATTTTGGGGTGAACTAACCCTTTAAGGAAAACAAAATGAATCCAAGAACCAACTAAAGTATGATTTTTCAGTTTTTTCATTCTAGGTCTCTCACAATATCTTCACTCTCCTATATGAGTTTATATATTTTATGGTTTTCAGCTCTTTGTTCATCTTGACTCTATTTCTTGCCTCTTTTTTTTCCCCCAGACACATCAAAGTTGCAGAATCCAAGTCGTAAACAGTCAGTGTCCCGAAGCCTGAAACACCTTTTTCATTCCTCTACTAAATTTGTCAAGAGTCTCAAAAGGTGGTATGAGCATATTACAAAAAATAGATGGCACTTCCCACAGACAGATTAAAAGCTAGTGTCACATTAGTTTAATTACAGCATTAGAGGCATACATTGTTATTATTGTACTTTTGTACATTTAGACATGTGCAGGAAAGTAGTTCTGACTGTTTAATTTTTGATGTTTATGCAAGAATTTATTGCTAGAAAATATACAAATTTCTGTCTAGGACAACATTTAACTGCAAAACTTGCAAAAACAGATGAATATTTTTTTTCTTATGAATAGAAAATAAAACTCATAATTATTGCAATGTACTATAATATTGCTTTGTTGTACTTAAAGAGCTTAGGAATTTAGAAACCTTTTAAGGAATCTCAGAGCCTGTTTTCTATATTCTTGGAAAGTGCCAAGCCTTATAGAACATTATAGCTGAATATGCTGAATTCACCTAGTTCTGAATAGGTTCTCTTGGCTGTTTTTTTTTCAGGGGAGTTTATATAGCATCAGTTTTTTACTATAAGGACAGTCTGCTAGTGACTAATGAGGATCAGATCCCCATAGTGGAGGTGGACGACTCATACAGCAGCTCCCTCATGCAGGACTTTCTGTGGTTCACCAAGGTATGCAAAAACATACAGTCAACCGCGACATTAAGCAGCGGAGAGGTCAGCACGGAGATACTGCACTAAAGTAACATGCGTTTTGTTAACGCTGAACTGAAACATACATTTTCAATGTTTTCTTTACACATTTCTTTGACAAGCGTCAATATTTTTGTTGGTTTCTTCTAAATGCAGCCTGCGGTCAGCTTAACGTCCTAAATATATTCTGTCAAAGTGAACAGTCACCACACTTTTGACGTTAGGCAGTGCGTTTGTAATTAGCCCATCATTACAAGGCTAAAGTGGTGTGATGCAAGAGTCACAAGAGCAGAATATAGCTCTTTGTTTGATGGCCAAATACTTCTAGATTTTATGGTGAGATTGGAGGTAAAGTTATACTCACGGAATGAGCCTTGCAGCATTTTAAGTGCTCATGTCCGAATCCAAATGTTTATTTTAAAACCCGTCTCCTAATATGCAACTAAAAAAAATTAAGTTCGTGAAGGTTTTGATTTTGATGTTGGCTTGATAAACGTTGTCTCCAAGTTTAAAATAGTTTGAAGGTTAAGCAGTCACATAAACGGGCAGGAACAGATGATTTCGCCTCAAAGAATAATGCACTTTTCCATCTAAAGTACGTCCTACAGGGATGTCGCCTCACTGAAGATAAAGCACTCTGGCATTCATGTTGAATGATGTCGAGGAATTAGGTAAATAGCTTCCTCCAACTTCACAAGTGTGTGTGTGTGTGTTTATTTTGCAGCTGTCCTGTATGTGGGAAGACGTCCGGTGGCTGAGACAGAGCCTGGCAGTCTCCACCTCTTCCTCTTCTATTCTGCAGTCCAGACAGAAGATGCTGGCGGCTGCGGGCCAACTGCAGGTTTGCCAGCCCGTGATGAGCCTTGCTAACAATTTATCAGCATAATGGGATTGGATCCTCAGTACAAATTGAAATTGAGTGGGATAATCTCTTCTGTGGGATTCTGAGCGGAGTGTGTGCCTGTGTTTGTGTTTGAGCATATTTCATATTGCATAACAATTATTTTGGCCAGCATGCACTACCTAACTGCTTTTTAGTACAATAATATAACTGAATTTAAATATTTAATATATATATATATTTATTTTTTTTTTTTTTTACTTGAGTGCAATATATATAAAATATAAATATATATATATATATATATATATATATATATAGTGAGGTCAATAAGTATTTGATCACCCAGTGATTTTCAAGTTCTTTTGCTTAGAAATCATGGAGGCATCTACAATTTCCAGCATAGGTGCATTTCCACTGTGAGAGACAGAATCTAAAAAGAAAAATCTGGAAATCACATTGTATGATTTTTTAACAATTTATTTGGTAATTACTGTGTCAAATTAGTATTTGATCACTTGCTTATCAGCCAGATTTCTGACCCTCAAAGACCTGTTATTTTACTTTTAAATAGTCCAGCTACACTCTGCTCATGATTGTAGATTAGTAGCACCTGTTTGAGGTTGTTAGCTGTCATAAAGACACCTGTGTACCCCACAATCAGCCAAAGTCTAAGTAGAAATATGGGCAAAAAAAAGAACAACTGTTGGAACAATTGTTAGAAAATGGAAGAGGCTAATGATGACTGTCAATGTCCCTCGGACTGGGGCCCCATGGAAGATCTCTCCTCGTGGGGTGTCAATGATGCTAAGAATGATGAAGAATCAGCCCTGAACTACACGGGAGGAGCTGGTCAATGAAGAGAGCTGGGACCATCATTGCCAAGGCTACTATCAGATATACATTTGTAAGACGTCATGGTTTAAAATCTTGCATCGCACGGAAGGTTCCCCTGCTTAATTCAGCCCATGTTCAGGCCCGTCTGAAGTTTGAAGAAGAATGATGAGTATCATCCCAATAATACCATACCTACAGTGAAGCATGGGCCTGGAAGCATCATTCTCTGGGGGTGTTTTTTCAAAATCCCTCCTGCAGTGTGTGCAAACCTGGTGAAGAACTACAGGAACCGTCTGACCTCTATAATTGTTAACAAAGGCTTCTGTACCAAATATGAACTTTTTTTGACTCAAGTGATCAAATACTTGTTTGACACAGTAATTCCCAAATACATTTTTAAAAACTCAATGTAATTTCCGGATTTTTCTTTTTAGATTCTGTCTCTCACAGTGGAAATGCCCCTATGCTGAAAATTGTAGATCCCTCCATGATTTCAAATACTTATTGACCTCACTGTATATAATTGTAAGTAATTTTATTTCTTTATTTTAGATAATTACATAACATCAGTGCAGTCTAACATCCTAGAAATAATTTGTGCTTTGTATTTCTGTTGTCATAAATAGAAACCATAATAATATGTTAAAGGGGACATTCTTATACAGTCATATGCTACAGTATACTATTATTGTTCCACCAGAAATAAATTCATAGTCATAAGTGTCGATTTTTCAAAAGATTTTTACATAATCTGAATACATCTAAGCTAAATAAATTAGCTGATGTATGGTTTGTTAGGAGAGAACAATATTTATTAGCTGAGATACAACTATCTGGAATATGAGGACACAAAAAATACAAAATAAATAATAATAATAATAATCAAAACTCTGAAAAAATTGCCTTTAAAGTTGTCCAAATGAAGTTCTTAGTAATGCATAATACTTACCAAAAATTAAGTTTTATTATAGTTATGGTGAGAAATTTACAAAATATCTATATGGAACTTGATCTTTACTTAATAAACTAATGATTTTTGGCATTAAAGAGAAATCTATAATTATGACCCATATAATGTATTTTTGGCTATTGCTACAAATATTCCCTGGTGATTTTAGACTGGTTTTGTCATATAAAACTATTAAACAATTCTAAAACAATTGTTTTCTAATGGATAGCATGCACAGCATCAGAGGCTTAAATTATTTTTTATTTCTCTTTCTTTCTCCAAATAGAATCTTCTGGGCACTCACAATTTGGGCCGAGTCCACTATGAGCCCATTAAGGATCGTCATGGAAATGTGCTGCTTGTGACAGTGAGGGAGATGGATAGCCTTTATTCCTTTTTCAATGGGAAATGGATGCAGGTATCCAAACTGCAGAGTCAGAGAAAGTCTCTGTCCACTCCTGAGGAACCATATGCCCTGGATATCCTCCTCATAACCATACAGGTAATTATAGCTCCGGCCTGATTCAAATATCAACTTTTGCACCTTTAGTCTACAAAATGTAATTTAAACTGTCATTTTGATTGTAGGACATTCTGGCCTATCAGAGACGAAGCCAGCATCGGCTGTCCTCAGGGCTTTATCTGGGTTACCTGAAGCTCAGCAGCTCTGTGGACCAGATCAAAGTTCTGGTTCCTCAACGTATGCCCAACATGCTCTGCCACACCAAGATACGAGACAACTGGAATGTGTCAAGGTTAGCAGTGTTCTTCAGTGTGACTGAAATAAAAATGTAGCTACCTCGTTTTATCTCATAATTCTGAGCATGTCTCACAATTTGGAATAATTTTTTGGAATCCTGAGAAAAAAAGTCAGAACATCAAGATATTAACAGAATTGCAAAATGGTAATTCATAATTGCAAGAAAAATCTAAAGTAATGTGAATTACTTTTTTTTATTATTTAGTGGTAGAAACAAAAAAGCTACATTTTGAGAATTCATAGAAAAAAAGTCAGACTGACAAAATATAAACTGAAATATTAACAGAATTTAAAGAGAAGTCAGAGTTCTGAGTTTGTAACCCACAATTCTTCATAACTGCATGAACAGTATTTCATGCCAATTATGCTTAGACTTTTTTTTTTTACCTTATAAGCTTCCATAGCTAGTCCCCAAATATACAGGAAACTGAACCTTGGATGTTTAAATGAAAAATGCAAATAAAAAGTAAGACTCTAGATAATTTGTGGCTGAATTTGTTGGGCCTGCTTTAGGCAAAATAGAATATTCTGAATATGTAAAACTAATTAAACAAGTAAATGTGTTTTTAGCATCCTTTTTTCCTTAAATCGTCCTGCATTTTGTGTATTAAAAAGCAGTTCTCAGAAGCCCTTTTTTCTCTTTTTTTCATGTCAAAATGTATTAAAGAAAAAATACCCTAGGTTTAAAAGCAATGGACAAAGACAATTAAAGCTTTTATTCAAAGCCTGTAATTAAAGCATAGAATTATTTCACATTTTTTATTAATTTATCACTTTTAATAAAGTATCAGATGTGAACATCCTGACTCATCAGGAAAACATTCATGCAATCTAATGAATGATATGGACATTCAGTGTTTAACCTTTTATAGTACAGAAGTAAGTTAATATTTCTTGCTGGTGAAGCGAATGTGAACTTTCCAGAGTGAGTGTACCTGAGAAGATTGAAATATGCCTGAACTCCGTGTCAGGCTCCCCCTCACCACAGGCTTACATAGTTTCTTGACACCACCATTTTTTACAGTCAAAACAAAACTGCTATTTGTTTTTGTTCGGTAAAGGAGCTATTTATTTATTTTCATCTCGGGTCATGGTGTTGACCTTGGTAGGTAGCTAGAGACAGGGAGAGTATTATCCTGCAGCTCTGTGTGGTAGTAAAACTAAATTTACTATGGGGCCGGACTGTGGAAGTCAGTGGGAGGTTCACACAGGATGATGCCCACTCACAGCTCGAGGAAAACCTCTGGAGCAAAGAAATTCTCTTTTTTTCCACCAACCTACCCCCTAGACGCTAGCCTTGAGGGTGTCCTTGAGACTAAGACCAAATTACTATATTTTGCCCCATCATCTTAACCGCGGACTGTGAGCTGATGCTTTTCATCCTCTCAGTTTTTCTGAAATTTATAGAAAGTTAAATGAAATCATTTTACCTCACTGGCTTTCTCTATAATTTTTGCCAATATGAGTTGTGAATATTTTCATTAATGTAAAACCTAATTAATTTATTTTTAAATTCTTTCAGCAATCATTTACAAATACCCAGGGGTTGTCGCTTTTCTAGAAGCCCATTTTAGCATTTTTGGAAATTAAATTAAAAGGAAAAGTTGTTGAGTCACACCAATCCTTACTCTCAAAATCAGACCTAACATTTCATTCCACTTGCCTTTGCAAACCACTCTTCTGGAAAGAGTAATATAGAGCTGTGTGTATGTTGACTAAACGCCGTCTCTTCCCATCCAGGGATGAGTGGGAATGGCTGCAGTCACTGTCTGGACCTGTGGAGGTGGAAAGAGCAGATCAGGCTACAGACTGCCTCCTCTTCTCTGAGCTCCAGACGGCCATTAAGGGTCTGCTGCACCAGATCAATCTACCTCTCCATCAGGTACTGCAGTCAACAGGACAGTCAAGTCTGGTAACTTGATGAAAAGCACCACAATCATCAAAATCATCTAAATATATATTTTAAATGGTTAAAATAACAAGTTGTTTAAAAAGATGGATTTAAGTTGAAAGCTTATACAAACCCAGTAGTGTGAATAGTGTGAATAGTTTGAGACGATATAGAATTACATAAGTTACCGAGATGTTCCCTTTCAGTCGGTCACTCCGAGACATGTTGGATATGTGATTGGTAAGCTAGGGTGAGAGCGTCCACTATCCAGAAGGCCATCCTTTGCTTAGAGATGGCATTTCCCTTCTGCCGGCCTCCGTGACAGACAAAGAGCTGGTCTGAGGTCCTGAAGCCTTGTGTCCAGTCAACGTAGCATCTTAGTGCTTGGACAGGACAGAGCAAAGCTAGGGCTGGGTCTGCCTCCTCCGAGGGCAGCACTTGGAGGTTCGCCAGCTGGTCTCTAAAAGGAGTAGTGAGAACTTTGGGCACATAGCCGGGCCGCAGCGTCAGTGTTAACTAGGAACCTGCCAGCCCAAACTTAAGGCACAATTCATTGACCGAAAATGCCTGCAGGTCCCTTACTCTCTTGATGGAGGCCAGAGCGAGTCTTCATTGATAGAAACTTCAGCTCAACTGCTGGCAAACGCTGAAATGGGGCATGTTGAAGTGCTCTTAGTACTAGAGACAGGTCTCAAAAGGGTACAGTCAGTGGGAGGCTGTGGAGGATTCCACCTTCTGTCCCCCCTAAAGGAACCTGATGATCAGGTCATTCTTAACAATGGACCTTCCATCTATGGGCTCGTGGTTTGCAGCGATAGCAGCCACATAGACTTCAAGGGTGGAGGGAGACAGCCTTCGCTTCAACCCCTGCTGCAGGAATGAAAGCACGAATCAGGCATCTTTGGGGGTCTTTTTGGTGAGAAGAACACCATTCGACGAACAGGTTCCATTCAAAAGTCTAGGCACATCTTGTGAATGGCGCTCTCGCTGAAGATATAGTGTCAACTATCCCTTGGGGTAGGTCATCTAGAACCTCTGCCAAAGGGTGCCAGTCAGGAGGTCCTTCTTCAGAGGAATCAGCCAAGGAGGGGCTGTCACGAGGAGCATGAGTTCTGGAGACCATGTCCGGGTGGGCCAATAGCGTGTCACTAACAGGACCTGCTCCTCATCCTCCCTGACCTTGCCCAGTAACTGTGCTAGAAGGCTCACTAGGGAGAACGCATACTTGTGCAGGCTCCGTGGCCAGCTGTGTACCAGGGCATCCATGCCGAGTTCCCTCGGTCAGGGAGTAAAACAACTGGCAATGAGAGGTCTCTGGAGAGGCAAACAGGTCTACCTGAGCGGCTCTAAAAAAACACTCTCAATTCAGCTGAACCATCTGGGGATGGAGTCTCCATTCTCCAGGAAGTCCAGCTCGCAACAGCTCATTGGCTGCCTGGTTGCACAAGCCTGGAATGTGAATGGCCCGAAGCGACCTCAGATGTTTCGGACTCCAGAGGAGGAGGTGGTGGGGGAGTTGTTATGGGAGCGCAGTCCACCTTGTTGGTTGATGTACCCAACAGTCACCATGTTGTCTGTACGGACCAGCACGTGCTTCCCCTGAAGATGTCCCTTGAGGGAACCAGGGCAAGCCGTACTGCCAGCAACTCTATGCAGTTGATGTGCCACTGCAGATGAGGCTCTGGCTTCACGGCCAAGTCTCGAGGTGGGCGTGGCAACGCGGCACTCACCGGGTCCAAGTAACACCGGCCTGCCACCAAACCTTCAACTCGTGGTCAGACCTCTCATTTCTCAAAGCAGGAGTGCCCCTAGAGCAGGTCTCCAGGAATGCTGTGGTGTTGCCTTCACCACTGGCTAGGGGGCCATGTACAATGGGCATGCAGTATCAGGGGTTTGGACGGGCAGTGATGAAGTGATCTCATATGAAGCAGCCCCAACGGCATGACTGCCACTACAGTTCACCCGGCTGTTCTCACCAGGGGGAGCCCTAGATCTGGGCAGAGGAACGGGTACCCCGCCCCTTTGCAGGAAGCGGAGCGGTCATCTTTCCACAATGAGAACATGACTCATTCACCAAAGCCACCTCAGCATGCTTCAAGCCCAGGCACGAGAGGCAGCGAACTGACCATCACCCGGCGCCAGGTAACGATCGCAACCAGAAACCCATAAGTGGAAGGGCATCTTTAAAAAGACGTTCCACCCATGAGCTACTCTTTTAGAAAGCTATTTTAGTGTACCGAGGTGCACAGGGGAGATGGCTGCTTGTACACAACAGGGTGGTAGTGCAACCTGATGTGGCAACCCACTAGATGCAGGAACGATTACCGCTGACAACACCGTCATCTCAGCCACTAATCCTCGAAGCAAGAGAGGGAGCTGAATGTTGTGCACACTCGGCTCCGAAGTGAAAAGCTGAATATGCACTGCACCAGCTGCTTATTTATACTCATGCTGTGATCAACTGCAGCTGGATGCAATCAGTGCATGCCAATGTTTATTGGTTTGTTTTAATACACTTGAAGTGGATTGGTCTTTCGAAGTAAGATTCCAATCTGTCTGTCGTATCCAATGTGACACGGAGTGACTGACAGAAAGGGAAACAGATTTATGGATTGAAATGGATGGATGGATGAATGGATGGATGGATAGGCAGAAGAATAGATAAGGATATATGGTTGGATAAATGGAAGGATGGATGGATGTCAGATGGATAGATAAGGACGTATGGATGGATACATGGAAGGAAGGATGGATGGCAGATAGGCAGACAAAGACAGATGGATAGATACAGGGGATGAATAAATGGATGTTAGCTGGAGAGGACAGATGAATGGATGATAGATAAATGGATGCATGGTAAACTGACTGATAGACAGACAGACAGACAGACAGACAGATAGAAAGATAGATAGATAGATAGATAGATAGATAGATAGATAGATAGATAGATAGATAGATAGATAGATAGATAG
>JAUMHR010000011.1:3804415-3816595 GCA_032361145.1 Enteromius fasciolatus | reverse complement strand
TTGGTACAAATTGGACATTGCATGTTTATGTTAGGGTTAAACAAGTCACTTTACAGTAGACTGACCAAATAAAATGTTGATGTCATTAAATATCTAGGAGTAATTAATCACAGTAAAACATGTGAAGTTTGTGTCAGATCGGACTTTGTATGGCTGAGTTATAACAACTTCCTGTTTCATGGCAAAACATTGAATTTTGCTAGTACGCCATGGACACGCTCTTCAATTAAACTTTAGATCTTCGCAATTTATTGTTGCCAAGGCCTTTAGTTTACACTGACCAAATTTGGTGTTGATCTGAATAAATAGCTGGGAGGAGTTTGGTAAAGTATGGTAAAGTGCCTGAAAATTGCAAAAATGACACAAAATTTGCTGAGAATATTAACTGACTTCCTGTTTGGTTATGGATTTTGCTACAAGATACTTTTTTGTATGTATTGGTGTGTTAAATGTGTGAACCGATTTTTATACATTTACGTGAAACGCACACTTTTGAAAGTGTATAGGTGCTGTCGAGCCATTTTGCCACAGATGTACATTTTTGGCAGTTCTGATGCATGTGAACAGTTTCATGACTTTTCGAGTATGTTTAGGCCTTTAAAAACGTGATTCATTTCAGAGAATAATAATAATAATAATAATAATAAATATAGCTGCAAGCAGCGATGATGAGCCCTCACCATCAGTGCAACCGCCAACCGCTAATAAACAGGACTGTACAAAAGTCTTAGGCCACTAGTATTTTCACCAACAAAAAATGGTTTTAAGTCAGTTAGTTCTATCTTTTGCGGTATCGTGCCAGTTGGAAATATCAGTTTACATTTCAAAACATTATTTTTATCATTAATTGTAATAATTCAGTGAGATTATTGTCTGCACAAGGAGTCTGACAACAGCCAGTGCTCCACATAGAGATCTGATCTGATCATCATCCACTCTGTCTGGAATGACATGAACTAACAGAACAAACTGAGACAGCCTAAATCCAGAAGAACTGTCTCCAGGATGAAGAAAAAAAACCTACCTGCAAAGCTAAAGCACTGTTCAAGGTTTTAAACACTTGTGTAAAAATGCTGTAAAATTAGGGGGCTTTCAAAAACAATGCCACAAATAGAATGAATTTGTCAATTAACTTCTATTAACTAAATCAAATAAATATTTGGTATCACAGCTTCGAGGTACACTTGCCCATAGTTTTTCAGGTAGCTTTCCAGGTGGGTTTTTCGAGGCATCTTGGAGACGTTGCCACAGTTCTTCTGGATTTAGTCCGTTATTATTATTTTCAAACACTTTGGCCAGATTTTATTAATGTTATAATTGCCTGTGAACATGAGATTTGCTTTCCCAATGCTCTGGTTGGTCATGATGCACTTTGTGAATGTGTGTGTGTTTGTGTTACTAGTTCCTGTCTTGGCTGCATTGTGCTAAAGGACATGCAGAGGAATCTAATTTAACAGCTGACTGAGTAGCGATCAGCCAATGTTCCCCGGCACGCACGCACACACACACAAACACACACATACACTCCATAAAACACTGACCAGAGGTTCTGGAAACCTGACCCTGAGAAAGAGAGCAGTAGACCCCTAGATCCAGACCAGAGACCACATAAAGAGCGAGAACAAGAGAAAACCAAAGAGAAGAAACCAGAGAGCGAGCGCTATACACAAAGAAGCACAGATATTCTTGAAGTAGAGAGAGATGAAAAGCAGCAGAGGGAAGCTGAGAGATAGATAGGGAGAGATCAGCGTTTGAGAGTATTGGAGAGATGAAATGGGAGTGAGAGAAGCAGAGCTGCTTGTAATTCCAGGCAAGTCTTCACTCGGGCTGGTCGCAGCTCCCACTAGACCTGCTACATGATATTCACTAACCCCAGTAACAATGGCAAACATATGTAAATCAGACACAGTGCCGGATCCAATCAGGGCTCATCACAAAGCCACTGACACACTCTTCACAGACAGCGAAGGCCACAGCGCTCACCGTCTCACGGCTCCCCGTCTCTCTGCTTGGCTCTGGTCCGTTCCTGCGCTACATCACGCGGCTTTGTTTGCACCCTTGATGTCTTACGTTCTCATTTTTGCCGACATTGTCACAGTCTCACAATTACATCTTTCCTTTCGCCCCTTCTTTTCTTTCCCTCCATTCACTCTCTGCCTTTTTCCGTCATGAAAGAGAAAACAAACACGAGCATCGCAGGACAGCTGAAGCTAATTAAATTGCTTATCGATTCTAATTATAGAGATTTCTACTAAAGAGACTGCGACCAGTCCGTACGTACATTAAAAATGTCTTTTTTATCCGTATGGCGTTTTTACTCTCGTTTTAGAACGAAGAGGAAAGAGCCATAAGCTATCAATACTAATGATCCATGAATCTCATCTCCTTAATGAAAGGGGTGACTAACTAAATCCACCATTCGAAAACTTCCTCCAGCAAAACAATCGTACAGATGTCGCGTGAACGAGGGCTGAATGGATGGACAGAGCGGTAACTGATGGATGGAATGATGGCCGTTTGAAAGCGCGACTGACAGTCTCGATTACCTACGGAGAGAACAGAGAAGCTGGAGATCAATACATTGATGGGGATCTGTCAAACAAGGCCACTGCGCTGAACGGTGATGGTTAATAGTTATATGTATCTGATTAAAAAGCGTGCGTCCAGTTTATAGCTGGACAGGGAGCTGCTGATGAGGTGTAATTTGCAGGGCGATCATCAATGCACTTATGCTGCTTATTAACCGCATTAACTTCAGCGCTCCTGAAAACAACCAAAGAAAGCTATAAGCTTGACAGTCTTGAGGAAGTCCCTGCTGAAAAGACCAGCTGAGACCAGCATGAATTTCCATTCTGTGCTAGGCTGGCTTACCTTGGTGTGCTGGTTTGGAACACAAACAAAGTGGGAATATATATATATATATATATATATATATATATATGTGTGTGTGTGTGTGTGTGTATACACAAGATCTCTCTCTAAACACACACACACATACATATTTAATTTTCTTTTAATTTATTGTAAATAATTCAATTACGCACACACACGTACATACATACTGTATATATGGAATGAATTAATTAATTTATATATAAATATATGTATATATTTTTACATTTAGGCCAGCCATCCTGATTTGTCCCTGCAGGAGTGAAATAAAGATTTCTGTGTGCTATTGAACTGAAGCTTGAAAACATGCTGTACAAACTCCCTGTTGTTTTGCCTGAGATATTAGCATAGTGAATCAATTTATTTGTTACCTTAACGTCTGTAGAATCCCCTTGGCTACCCTTTTCCTCAAGAACTCTGCTAGGTATAAAGTTTCCTCTGCTTTACAGAGTGAGCCGATTCTTCCATACGTTTCTCTAATATTTGTCTCATCAGAGTTGTTTTCCTAATATCATTTACATATCCGTGTGAAGTTTTGTCTTCATTTTAACATCTGATGGCCCCAGCAGAGTTTGGTCATGCGAGACTATAGGATTTGTGTGATGTTTGAGCTAAAAAATCTGCTGGAGTCTCTTCACACGTGTATTTCATGTTCTGAAGAATGCACTCATTGGTGAATACTGCTTCCACCTCCCTCTCTCTTTAAATCTTTCTTCTCTCTCCAGTCTGTCTGTTCCTCTCCCGCTCTTTCACCTTCCTCTTCTAGCTCACTCTCTCTGGCCCCCGGTCCTTATTAAAGGTGATTCCCGGGTGTGGAGAGTCGCCGGCAGGGCCGTGGCCACCTCTTTAATGGAGACAAGCTGGTAAATCTTTCATGCTTTAAGACCGTTTCATTGTAAAAGGGAACCGGCTGCAGCGTGATAACAATGGTGCATTATTCATAGGGTTCCAGGGCTCTCAGACGGCCCAAAGCTGACTCTTTCCTCTACTACTGGATGAATGGTATGTGTGAGAGAGAGAAGGAGAAAAAAACGGAGAAGCAGTGACAGAGTGTTTGCAATCATTGGTACCTAAAGCGTCATTTCTTTTTCCAGTCAAAGTTATGTCATTATACAGTGACAACTGACAAATATATCCATCATTTTATTTGAATACTAGTCTTAAAATGTTGACAGCAAAAACCACAAAAAACAGGCCTGAAACTATTTTTTTGTTAAACAAACACTCAGCAAAGAAGGTGCTTAACCTTTAGAAAACAATGATCGCCAACCTCAAGAGTTCAAACTAAATATTATATGAGTATATGAGCTGTTTCGATTCTTATAAATTTTCTATGAGGTTTTCAAATTTGGCAGGACTGGAACTATGAATTTTATGCAGCTTTAAAGTTGAAATAAACAAAAGTTTGTATTTGCAATTATATACGTAGTCCCTCTCTCATTGGTTGAAAATGACTAATTGCTAAAAATTACATTTGTTAAATAGTAAATTGATATTTTATGATATTGCTGCATAAGAAAAGAGAAGAGAAACAAACAAATATTCAATGTGCTTAACAAGAAGACACCTATTAAGCTAGGTTAAGTTAAATTATTAACAGACAATTTGGGATTTGTACCTTCTATGTAAAAAAAAAGCTATAAAACACACAAAAAAAGTGAAATACGCCAGCTAAACTTCTATATTTCAATACATTTGTGTCATTTATAGTTGGGAATTTGTGCTGTATCCACTTTAACTGAAGTATGTCAACATAGGAAGTGAATTTGCAAATCATACCATGCTTAATATTATAAATGTGCGTCACAACCAGCCCGTCGGCACAAAACATATGCCAAACTACCAGGGTGACTGTCACTGCCAGTTTTTAAAACAAAATGACACCCAGGCTACACTGATAACAAGAGAAGCCAAAAGAAAGTCGAAGCTAAACTAATCACCAAAGTTGAGCTGAGAAGACTGGAGGTAAGGAGAGCAACGACTGGAAGAGTTTAAATGTTTTAATTGGATCAAGCGGCCGGGCACCCGGTCTCAATGTCTGGTTTGCACCAATCCATGCAGATCAATGGCTCAGTGAAGCTGAGAGCCTGGCTCAGGTAAGCGGGATACAAATGGCAGAGTTTAAAAGTCCTTTGCCACCTCCCGATATTTCCCCAGATCAATTTATTACTAGCCTGTTCTTATTTTCCTTAAGGCAATCCAAATTCCCAATAGACAGCAGTGGAAAAACCCATTGAAGTGTTCAAAGACAGAAAGCAGCTACATGTGTATCTATATCTATATAGGCAGGTGGGTCTGTGCACAATCCTGAACTTACAGCGCTTGCACACTCTCTCTCTTTATGAAACACACAAACATATCTACCACTACTACGTACTTAATGCCCAGCTACTGCAAGTTTGGCAAATGGTCAAACAGTAAAATCTCAAACAAAACATTCTGGTCAGCAGAAGAAAAAAGTTCTCTTGGCTTGTTTAGTCCAGGCAAAAAAAAGAAAAAGTTACATTTGGTTGGGTTCAATGATGTATATTTCATTACGGCACCCAAACAATAGGTGTATTTATCTTAAAGTGTGCTGTGCAGACTAATCAGTGTATGACATCAAGTACCTATTCACTGATTGGTCTGTGCTTCACGTAATAACACTGAATAATCTTATGCTGGACTAAGAACACTCATTGTTGCATGTACATATAATTTTATTTTTACCACCTGTGAACTTACAAAGAGCTCACATAAGGCATTTTACCTTCTCGTTGTTTTGGGTACACTGCTTGTTCTACATCATCAAATGATGTCACATAGTGTCACATTTTATATTTACATCCTGCTTTTGGTTAGTTTAGAAGTATTGGGTCCATGTTTGCGTTTATACTTCATTTAAACCACACCAGAGTTTGTTTGGAAGTGGATTGAGATCACTAAAAATATGGGTCTTGGTCCACTTCAAATGTTGTTGTTCAACTCAAAGAGCAATCACACCAGAGTATCTTTTAATCAAAGATTAAGTGGAGAATGCAACAGTGCTAATACAAGAAGTAGTAAAAACAATACAAACAACATCAAAAAAACCTATCACAAACAACAACAATACAACAATCTACAAAGATACTGAATGAAAAGCACTTGAGTTACTAAAACCTCTGGTTATAAAGGAAAATAACAAAAGTGTGTTGGACTTGCATCTTAAATTCAGCATGAATCTTTCATAAGCACAAAAGGATGGGAAAGAAGAAAAAAGAAGTACACTTACAGTGTCTTTGATTTGGAAATGCAGTTTTTTTATTGATAATAAATTGAATGTGTTGTAGTCTGAGGTACAACGGTCTTATCAGAGTCGGCTGAGTTGAAAGGGTCTGGGCTTCCAGGGAAATCCGTGTTTTCTTTTTAGGCTGAGTATATAGATTACGCTCACTGAGCCACGCTGCACAGGGGAGGATTGTATTTTTTTTTCTCTCCCGATTGTGATTTCTGGAGAGCGCTTATCTGTTCGTTACGAGAGGAGAGAGCCTAGCGCTGTCTGTTTCCCAGCATTCCCTGATCCAAGACCTTGCCAGCTCTTATCGATGCCACTACCGAACAACCGCTACACTGCTCCAGGCACCTTCCTTACTCTGGATAGGAGGGGGTGACGGGGGGTTGGCAATGCCCTCGGAAGCCAGAGATAACAAAGGAGGAGACAGAAAGAGTGACTAGAAGCCAAACACACCCTGTACGAGCGCCCCTCTCCCACCTGTCCTGCATCCATGTCGTGATGTGGATATGCAGGGACAGATCTCAGCAGCTCCATGGGGTTGAAGGTCAGCTTTTAATTGAGAGTGCAGAGGAGATGGAGAGCAGGGAGGCCGTCTATCATTCCCTCAGCCACTAATGGGAATTCACCAGAGGTCGGGACTGCTGACGCTGGCGCAATTGCACCAGAGTGTGTTTTTTTGTATTTTGAACTCTAATATGGAGTGTAACACATGCCTTTAAAGGATGTCCCTATCTCCTTTGACCACAGCTGGTTAATAAGGAACACAGCCTGTCGCTCCACTCGGGACGATTCATCATGTCAGATATTCATATCCTTAAAGGTCAATCGAAGTCATGAAAGAGGAAAATATGCTTTGTTAAACTTTTTTTCCCCTTACAATTTTTCCTCGTCGTCTTTTTTTGCTAACCTTATCATACAAACAGACGCCGGACTGACCCGCGTGGGGCTTTGGAGGCGGGCTTTCAAAAAATGATTGATAACTACAATTACGCAAGCCAACAAGTTTCATTTCATCAGACACTTAGTGCGACAAACCTCACAAACAAGCCTTGGATTCATAAGTGCAGTCGACTTTTCTTGCGGAGAGCAAAAAAAAGAGTTTTTTATGTTCACAAAGTCTCATAATTAAGTCGGGATGTAACAAATTACAGATTTAAGCCGAGACTTGCCAAATACAAGCAGAGATGAAAATTCATCTTCCGCTATCTCATTACATCGTAAAAGTGATGAGAAGGTTACGGCTGCATTTGCATAGATGCTGGGAAGAGCCTCTTTCGCCGTCATTAGCTATTCCATCTTGTGCTAAACCTATAGCCGCTCTGAATTTTTTAACAGATAGAAACAAGAGCCGGCAGAGGAGCCAGCGGAGACTACATGAATTAAACCCGGCTTACATATGTTAACGCTGCCCGACGTCCTCTGAGAGACACTTTTCAAAGAGATTCTGAAGGATGCGTGGGGAAATCATGGCGATAAATAAGGAAAAGGGTAATTGCGAAGGTACAAAATGAAAACGAACGAAGGAAGGGAGACGGCGAGGGGGAACGGCTGAGACAGACTCTAAACGCTAGCTGCTGTCAGTAGAAAGTGCAGCGCTTGTGGTTCGATCCAGCCTTCCTCTGCCACTAATGACTGTCAACATGGCGAGAGGGGCTCTGAAGGAGGAGAAAATTACTGGCTGAAAAGCAATTGACTGATCCCCATCATTTCTCAGGGAAGCAGTGACCTGTGAATATTTCATTATGTGGAAAAGTCATGCGGTCCATACCAATGCCCGCAGTGGAGCGAGTGATGGGGGGGTGAGGTGAAACACTGCCCCAATTTCCCCTTCCTCCTGAGCCCTGTCACCGACAGGTAAGAAACAGCTCCAGAGCCTATAGCTGTAAACTAACGCTTTTCCGCTATTTATAGCAATGGGACCAGCATCACATGAAAAGACTGCAGATCCAAGGACAGCGTCAGCAATAGGAGTTTACTGCGTTGCAACATCAGTGTAGCTTGCACAATGTTTTTGTGTGGCGGTAAACTCACCCCTGAACCGCGCCGTTCTGTCTCGGACTGACCTCGGTACGGCGTCAACCTTTGAAACACTGACAGGAGACGACCAAGTGCGGTTTAGTCTCAAATCCTTTATTAATAACCTTATTAAGCACACCGTACGATGATAACTTGGCAAAGCTCTGTACTTAGAAGCTACGCTAAAAGCTAATTAGCGCTAATTTGACCAGTTGTCCTCTGGTGGTAGAAAAGTGCTGAAACAGGAAGAGCAGAGTGGAAAGAAGTGCACACAGGCACAAATACTTCATTTTCAGACATTGCTAAATACATCCCTGCTGCCAGAGACTATCGATGAGCGGAGACAGATGGATTTGACGGCCCCTTCATAAGCAAAAGATCAACAAGATCAATGGGCCGTTTTGTACATGCCACAAGCTATATACACAGCCACGCTTAACCTTCAAAAGTTCACACAAACTTCTGTGACAAACACAAGAACGGCTCAAGGAAATGTGTGTGCTTTGTGAGACGGAAAAGTGCGAAGGTAAGCAAACAGGACTGGATAAATATCTCTATAAACACTAATAGAAAGATTTTGACATTATTTAAAAACGGGATCATCTTTATTTTCGTTGTAGGGTACATAAATACACACTCAAAATCATTCAATGCATCTGATCATTTGGAATTCAAAGAGTATGATTAATATGACATGATCATCATTACCTGTTTAAATAGGAAATAAAATACAGTAAGATCGTTAAGCATTTTCTCTCCAAAATCCTTTCTACATTCTCTATTATTAAACATGATTCATTTCTAAATGACGCCAGATTTGAACATTAGCATTGGCTTTACTCACTAAAGTTCACGAAACAGAAAAATGTATTTTTTGTACTTGTAATGTACTTTTTATCCTGCGCCATAAAGCACCATCCACCACCCGAATGAGAAATGATTTAGTGTTAAACATTCACTGAAGATATTTAATACATCACTTATACTGCATATAAAAATATACATACCATAGACACTTCTCAGGAAAATGAAGAATTAATGGTTAATTAAAAGATGTCAGCAATTTTAATGGTACAAAAGGAGAAGGCACTAAATAAATCATGTCAGCCATTGAACAGACACAATTAATCCATGACAGCTCGAGAAATTATATTTTCAGTGTGATTGATGGCTCTGTTGAACTAATGTTGAATGAAAACTTATTACAACTGAAAAATCAGCATTAATAATGTACGAAATCTCAGCAGCTTTACTGTCCGCTGAGCTTTTACAGCTTTAGCACAATTCTGCCCCCTAATAAGGACTCACCTGAAATCTATGTTGTCTTTCCACTATTGACTCGCTCTTAAATTGCATGCAAAACAGCAGTGTCATGACTGATTAGTATCTTTCTCTCTCTCATGACAAGAAGCATAGAACGGAGTGCAGGGGTTGAAGTTGGGAGTGCAGTAGTGCTGACCCTATAAAAAAAGATTAAAGACATAAAAAGCGAAAAATAAACAAAAGCCTGCAGACAACTCACACACTGCTGATTCCGATCGAAGTGTTGGGAAATATTCGGCTGTTGATGCGTGTGTGTGATGAAGTGTTTGACAGCACACACACATACACAGCTGACTGGGCAGCTGATGAAAGAATCATTCATGTCATGTCAACTCTAAAACTGACAAGCCAACGCAGTTAAAATATGAAGGCAAACACAGTCACCAGCAGAGTTTTATATTTTGAAGGGTTTCGCATGTGAATCTGCAGACCCGCACCGATATGACTCAATCTGTATCTTCCAAAATTTCCAAAATCGTATTATTTTAGCTAATACCAGTTTTTATAATTAACGTCTAGTTTTTCCTGCTTTTATTGTGTATTCATCACAGCTTCAAATACATTAGCGATCCACTGAAATCCTATAAGCAATTGTTTTATGCTCCGAGCTTGCTGTTTGTTTTACTGATCTTACTTGTATATGAATAGACTAAGATTTTTATCTCCATTTTTATGTCCCTCGTGTATCATACAGGCGCACGCTATTAGACACATGCATGTGCCTGTATGCACACACACAAAAACACACACACGCGCACGCGCTCGCTTTCCCTGTTCCTGTAAGATATACTTCTTAATCAGCAGGATATATGTGAGCAAATGAATGGCTGAGTGGGAGAAAATTCAGCGAGGGAAGTATCAATTATTCAAAAGAGAACATTTTGCACTTATAACTTAACTAAATCCAGCGGCTCCAATGACAGCTTACGGGAATGAATCATTTTGGTCCAAAGTCTCCTTGCATACTGCATTCCTATATATTTTCATGACCCCCATGTATGCGGACGAACAGTCACACACATCCACACCTGCCCGTGTCTCTTATTTTGCTGTCATATCTGAACATTGCCCACAGATGGAGCTGATGTGCCCCACCTCACGCGGTCAGTAAAGGCTGCAGTGCGTTATGTAACGTCCCATATAAAGAACTGATGCACACTCAGGTGTGTCCTGGCATGTAGTTCTTGCTAGTGCGCTTCAAAATTAAGCCTATTTAAAACAGCTCTGTTACAGAACCAAATAAATGACCGATTTGGACACTCTGTACAGGCAGGAATCACGCGTAAAAATAAATATTGCATTCTGCATGTGAGCAACAGTGAAAGCAATATGTTAACTATGAATACACACAGATAGTGGGAATAACTGAATGTTTGAATTACTCATATTAAATAAATATGTAAATATGAGCATATTTGAATTATTGATCACTTAAAAAAATAATATAAGCACTGACAAATAAGTTTTTTTTAACATAATATATGTACTGTGTATATTTATTTTGTATATATGAATAAACACATACAGTATATATTTTGAAAATATTTACATACATTTTTATTCTCATTTTATATTATGTATAAATATATTTAATAAAATGCTATTATATTTAATAATAAAATTACTAACATGTTTTCTTTAATATAGACATGCATGTATATATACACATAATAAAAATAATTAAATAATTAAAAACAAACAATAAATATACACAGTACAAACACTTACAGTATATTATGTATTATTTTGGATGTGATTAATAGTTTGACAGCACTAATATGATAAAAAATATTTTTAATTGATTATTTCTAGCATTATATGGTTATACACAGTTCACACAAATTGTGGGTATAGTGCATTTTTAATATAGTTACTATTAATATTTAAAATATGCAGATATTATTAACATAATTAATGGATCAATGGATCAATGGATTTACTTTGTACATTAAACAATTAGATGCTGTTTTAGAATAAACGAAACCGAATTATTGTAATGAACTGTTGCTACAGGCAATCCCTTTCACACCTGTGAGGTCTTGAAATGAAGCAGCTCGCTACATTTTGGAAGAGAGAAACTGAGTGAGTCATCTTTACAGTGGAGCGCGCCTCATCCTCCCCTAGTAAGACCACCACACGCTCTTCTTTCTACTTTTCTTCAATTACACTTCTGCTCTATCTTGTAAGCCTCCGCTTCACAGTTGAAACCCACTATTGCTGCACTGCTAATATTGTTGGGTGCTGTATGATAAATTGCTTGTGCTTTTCCTCATTTGTAAGGTGCTTTGGATAAAAGTGTCCACTAAATGATTAAATGTAAATGAGTGAAACTTCAATGCAAGAAGCCTTCAGACATCCAGTCTCTCATCCACGGCTTTGCTGGCCGAGCACCAGAGTCAGAAATAGATGCTCACTCCATACTGCGTGTTCACAGTGTACTTTGGAATTGCACAAAGCAGGAAAAGGTAACAGATTGTCTGAATGGCTTGTTGCCTGTACATAAAATCTATTTTTTCTCTCCCATGGCTCAGTCACAGCCGGACGAAGCCACCTCCCATTCTGCACACTAAGGTAGGTGCCACCCATAAAACAAATGAAAGAAAAAAATTGCCTTCCTTCCGCCTTTGTCACTTCTTCCCAATAATATTTGTCAGCCCTTAAGGTTCCTGAAGTGGAAAATGGACTTTATTTTT
>JAUMHR010000011.1:3767097-3804315 GCA_032361145.1 Enteromius fasciolatus | reverse complement strand
TTCCGCCTTTGTCACTTCTTCCCAATAATATTTGTCAGCCCTTAAGGTTCCTGAAGTGGAAAATGGACTTTATTTTTATGATGTGGCAAATTAAAAAACTTCTGAGCTCCAGCCCATTTCACAGGAGGCTCTGCGAGGTAACTGGCGTAACCATGGTGATGAGATGTTGCCCCCCTCTGCCGTGTCTCAGCCCACTAAAACCCAGCGTCTGTCGCCCATTCAGTCCAATTGCATTCCAACAACAAGATTGGGGGCGTTTCGCTAGATATAAAATTGTCAATGATTCGCATATAAATTGCAACCTCGAAGAGCATTCCCATAATTACACCATGTTAAAAAAGTAAAAGAGTTTTGTCTTTCTTATTAAAATCCTGAACACAACACTTATTCTCTTTTTAAATTATTGGATTTAAAACTGATAAGTAAAATAATATTATATTCTAATATAATATCTAAATGTATTATATAATATATAAACATTTATATTATATTACAAAATATTCTCTTTATTATTGTATTTAGTATGTGCTATATTATAGTAAGTTCTTTTTAAACCTACTTTACTGCAGGTTTTATTATAAATACAACAATATTATATTCTAATATAATATCTAAATGTATTATATTTATATAATATAATAAATAGTATATTTCTTTTTTTCTTTATAGGCAACTGGATATTGGCATTTGGACATTTTTTAATGGAACTTAATACATAATTACTAAATGTAATATAAAATCTAATATATACATATTTAAAAACTATTATATATTATTAAAATACTATCATAAACATTATTATTTTAATTCTGTCGGCAAATTTTGGCAATATAGTGTGCGTTTTATCAATTTTCTCAAAACTTAAAATGCACACATCAATTTCTGTTATATTCAACATACATGCAACTGCTCCATGTATGTTGCAGGCAACAAAACTGGTGTGTACAGTATGTTTGATCACAAAAAATAATTTTTGTTCCAAAAAAGACAGCCCTAGTTCATCATAAGGATGTTAATAAGTTAATTTGGGGTAATCTATTCCTTTAACAAGCTAATCAAGATCTTACCAATATATTGCCAAGCAAATTGGGCATCTCTGAGTGGCCAAAATCCAAAATCTGCCCACAAACCTGCTGCTAATGTGACAAAAGGTGTTTCCTTTTTAAACTGATTGGGTGCCAAGCCCACACTGTGTCGCAATGAATCCGTTGCCCCCCACTTAGTCCACTGGCATGCGGGCTGTCATTTCTTCCCAACCTCCTCTGTTCCCAACTAGACCCTCTGGAACAGGAAAACAGCTTGGTCCCCCTTCCTGCCTCACAGCGGTCTACGTGGACCCGGTCCGGCAGGGTCGCAGTGGGGACCGGGCCTCTTCCATATCTCTCTCTTCCCCTGGTTTCCGCTCTGACAGCTGTGGGTTTGTTACCAGGAGCTGATCCATAAACCACACACTCTCTACAGCCCTCCACCACTCCCATTAAATATATATGCTCCAAACCATTAGGCTGCCTGCCTGCCTTGCAGCACCCTGGCAGGGCCAGTACGTGCACACACACATATCTCTTCAAAAGCAAAGTAGGAAAGCAGCACAAGATTTGGTTATTTATTTTCGAACTGTATGATACATCAGCCATAAAACTGATTAAAGCATCACCCTACACGGCCACGGTTTCGGTGACCCCGGGTGCGCTCCGTACACGCGCCAAGGCGAGAGAGAGACGCTGTGGACACGGGTGGGCTGGAGCTCCAGGCTACACTAAAGATGGCTGCACTACAAAGCCCACTCAGGAGATTACTCAGTGCACAGGGGTCAAAACTCAAAAAGCCTCTGAGGTATGCGTCGCATTCAAAAGCCTACACTGCGAGCCAGATATTTTCTCCCTCCCTCGCTTTCTCTCTCTGGGGTGGGGGATGATCAATATGGCGCCTTGCTCCTTGAACAAATTAGAATATGCAATGGGCTGAATCCAGACGAGTTCTCCACAGCTTTATTAAAGAATGAGCGGCTTTTCACTGCACACGCCGCAGCCAAATAAAAACTGCAACTGTGCTGAATTAACAGATGCATGAAGGGACTATATGAACGTAGAAAGAGCGAACTCTTGACCCCTAAAATGTCTTCTCATTTACGCCCATACCCCCACCATCCTGCAATCCGTTACTTGTCCCTATGTTTTTTTTTTATTTTTTGCCAGTCACCCATTCAGAATCCACTATAATGACCACCAGCAGGACTCGGGTCTGGCTCAATAGGCAATATAAGAGAGAGTGAGCAGCTGCTATTGGCTTAAACGATGAAAACTATTGTGTTCAGAAAGAATCAATCAGGGCTTTTCAGAGTAATTCGATTCTATTCACAAAGGAGTAGGAAGCAATTTGAAAATGGAAATGCCACTTGACTTTCAAAGGAGGGGAGGAGGAGGAAAAATGAGGAGAGCTGGTAATGTAGCAGTATGCATAGCAAATAAAAAACAAAGGGAAAAACATTCCCGTACACACTGAAACTCTATATATACACTGTGTCTCGCACGCAAAATACATTGGGTGTAATATAAAGTACATCAACAGGTCAGTAGGTTGGTTTTTCCAATATCCACCTCACTTCAAAAAACCTATTTTAAGGCAAATGTATTTTGTCTTATCTCATAGTAAAAATACCATTGAAACAAGTGACACAACATGTGATATTATTAAAATTAGCATTCAGACAATATGTGAATTGCGTAAAACTAGTATATTTTGTGCACTTGAAGATTTTTTTTAAGTGAAGCAAGTTTTTTTTTGGAAGAAATTAATAATTTAATTCAGTATGTATTACATTATTTATTAATTAAATATTTATTACATTTATTAAAAAGGACATTAATTAATTAAAAAAATTCTTGAATTATCTAGAATGGATTAGATGAAGACTGGAGTAATGGCTGCTGAACATTTGCCTTTGCCATCACAGAAATACATTACTTTTTTTTTTTACTAAAACTACTAACTACTGTAACTAAATAACTAAGTAATAAAAAATACAATATAATAATAAATTAATAAATAAATTAATAAATATTTACAATAATTAATAAATAAATACAATTTATTAAATAAAATCATAACAAAATGTTCACTCTTGACCTAGACCAGCCCAATCTCTTCGAACACCCGCCCTCCTAAGACAGGCCAACCAATCCGACAACAGCAAGGTCGAATATATAAAAGCGAAAAAGTGAGAAAGCATTTCCAAATTGTTAATTTTTTGCTGTTTATGAACCCTAGGTCTGTCATAAACAAAGTGTGATTATACAAGGCACCTTTATATTCATAATTTTACTAAACTGATTTGTGATATTCCAAAAACAAAAGGATAAAAGCAACTTTAACGTGGCCTATAAAAAAGCTTTTCGATGATAAATGGATTGATAACAGGCTGCACGGTATGTGCTCCATCATTTCATTTCAATGGTCAAGAATGAGGAACTAATTAAGTGCTAACTAACCGCTAATTAGACCTCAATTAATCACATATTAGCGAGCTGTTGGAGGGAGAGGGGAAAACGTATGACTCTACATTTACACCATGAAGCTTTGTCAAGATGTCTTTAAAAGAAAAAAAGTCAGTTAAGAGGTTTAATCTACAATTCAGGCACAGCTAAACTCATTTCATAGGCTCATAGAACACGTCAGGTGATTGATCACGAATATTAGCCACAATTTGCTTTGAATCGCCTCAAAATGCGCTCCGGCGGGAAATGGTTGGTTACTCACAGGAGTTATAAACAGTTTGATCTTTAGGTCGTGAACTCAATCAAACTCAATGAGTGAAATTAGCGGTCTACGAGCTTAAAATAAAAGGAGTTGATGGGTAGATAAGCGGCGGGGTCTCTAAGTATGCGTATGTGTGTATATGGAGATGGGTCTCAGTGTCAGCTCCAAAGCAGATGGTGTATCTTCTCTTATGCGCCTCTGAGAGATGCGGTCAGTACAGTGTCAGACTGAAAACCGCTATCTGTGTGTGTGTGTCCTCCTAAAGGCCGGAGTCTATACCTAGAAGGGTCCCAAGCGCGTGAGCCGGTCGGGCCCCAAGGGAGATAAGGTTTCTGCCTCAGACCAGGAGTGCTGGCAGGGCAGTTACAGAGCCCCTAGTGCTCCCCTGTCCTGTTGAATCATTGATGGATTGAGTCAGCATTCCCTATACACACACACACACACCCATCCTGAGACACACACACACACTCGTGTATAACCCCAATCTTTCCCTCACTTTGAAGGTGGCTTTTGTTAAAATTCAAGTACCATTCTGGGACTCATGGGAGACATTCTCCCCCAGGAAGCCAGTTGAACGAAATAAACACAAAGCAGCGACGCTCAGAAACCGTCCAGTTAAGATTAAGGCTTATTCTCTTCACTCCTCCCTCTCTCTTTCTCTCTTCAGAAGGCTTATGGAATCACGGAGCAGCCGGTCAATAAACCCAGATGGTCAAGCCCCAGGATAGGGTGCAGCCTGGCCTGCCAGCACCACCCCCGCCCCAAACACACACACATACTCGTATACACACACACACACATTCCAGCTCATTCCATTGAGAAGGTGAGATCATCCTCAAAGAAGATCTCAAGGTCAGGTACGTGTGTTGTATGTTTACTTCATGTTTATCTTTGTTTAGAAGGGTGGTGTCGGGAGTATCCCAGCATGCCACTCTCCAGGATTTGGGCATCCTGAAAACACACACACATACAGGTACAGAGACAAGGGACTCCACTGCTTCTTGACAAGCAGCCAACAAGCCCGCATGTCTTTCTATGAGGAAAGCGCAGACGGAGAAAGATGAAGGGACTTAGTTGTCTTATTATACTCTCGATGCAAGAAAATGCCGCCAACATCTAAGATTCAACAATCTGTGGAGGGCAATTAAGGATCTCGGTGGAAAAAAAACAATCTGACAAATACACTACATGGCCAAAATGAATGGGTTTAGCTATGGTGATTAATTCCAGCGAAGGCTTAATTTAATGCTAGACATTCTACAGATTTGTGCACGTCCAAGTTTGTGATAGCAGCCTGGAAAGGATTCTTTTATTTTCCAGCATCACTATACCCCTGTGCTCTAAGCGAGGTCCATAAAGAAATTATTTACTATGTCTGGTGTGGAAAAACACGACTGGCCTGAACAAATCCAGACTTGAACCGAACTGAATGGCTTTGAGAGCCTGACTTTATTGATGTTCTAGTGCCTGAATATGACAAAACCTTTTTTCTAATATTTAGTGGAAAAAATTTCCAAAAGCATGTTAATCCATAAATTCCTTAATAATGTATAGTAAATGAAATGTTCAACAAGCACCTATTCAGCCATGCATTTTCTTTTGAAAAAAAAATGAATGCATTGAATAAATATATACTGTATGTACAAATAAATTATGTACTTTTTGAACGTTCAATTTATCAAATCATGACCAAAATTTCCACACAGCACAATTGCAATATTAAGAAACATCAGCATTTTACAATATTTTTGAGGGATAATTTTATATTGCAATTATATTTCTTTTGTTTCTATTTTTGTACATATTTTTGATCAAATAAATGCAGTCCTTGCAAAAACTTATAAAATATTTACTTTAAATATTTTCACATGCCGACAAACAAAAGAACTGCCTAATTTTATTTCAGCAATGTTTTTTAAAATAAATAATTTGTGTATATTTTCTAAAATGTAAATATTGTTCACCTTTTATTTTATTACATCAATTGTATGTGCAAAATTAATAAGCTATACACTTCACTTCACATGTCTGAACAATAGTTTTGGTTGCAAATTATGCAAATGCAATGCATATGACTGTTTTCCTGGTGACAAATCAGCAGAATTAGCAGCACACATGAAGCAAAGATCCTATATTTAAGTATTAAAAGCATAAAAACGGGAAGTTTAAGATCACTCAAAGCAGTACAGACCCAAAACTATAAGAGACTGTTTATGTATGAAACTCTGCCACGCTGGCCTGGCCTAATGATCCCTGGTTGTGTATTTGAGGATGAAACCACAGCTAAAGCTGCGCTTATCAAAACCGTCTCTTTTCTATGAGAGAAAAAAATAAATTGCACAGCTACATACACAGACTTTTGCACGTGTCCACTCTGGGATGTACACAGACAGACACGTACACACGTGCACTCGCACACACCGAGAAAGCCAGAGGGGCTACTGGTGTGAGTGGCTCAGCAGAGGCCAGGGCCGAGACTGAGGAATTAATTGAGGTAGTTTGTTTCACACCGGGGAGTCTATTAAATGCCATGTCACCGCAATGCCATGGGGAGTAACAGGCAAACAGTACCCAAAGTGTGCGGAAAGAGAGTGAGAAGGAGAGAGAGATAAAGGCTCGGTGAAGTGGTGGCGCTCTGCTGTCTGCCGTCCTCTAATCAGCAGCCTTCGACTCCCCCAAACCCCCCCCCCTCGATTTCTGCCTCTCTCGCCATCGATCGTCCACGCTGCCATTCCGGACCCCATTCAGAAGGCACGCTGGGGAGCCAAGGCTATCATGGCTCTCCATTGTCTTTTTATTGTCCTGCTGTTTTACATTAGGACTTGTCCTACCAGAGAGAGACGGTATCCCAGCATTCCTCAGCCTCTGGTGCCTGATTCGGGCCTGTAGCTGGAGTTGAGTGTCCGTGACAGCCTTATCACCTCCGCTGCGCGCGCACACACATTTCTGTCCGCTGGACACAATCCATTGGCCGCAGCGGCCCACAGTGCACTGCAGGGCCTGAAACACTTAAGCAGATCACCTTTACAGACAGTAATTATCCACCGCTGGCTCTACACAAAGAAGTGAACTAGAACATAGAGGATAAAAACTTTGCGTTTCACCCAAAAAAGGTCACACAACCAATACGAAATATGTACGTTTGTACAACTGTCAAATCCGTGGCAATGCGCTGTTGACAGATCGATATGTGACTCAGTTTTAAATAGATTTACCTATTCAACGAAGATCCCAAAAACTGGCCGTATATTTTTAAGCAACTGTCGAGTTAAATTCTGCATATTTGTAATCAATATTTTTGTCTTTTTTAGACATTGTTTAACATCCTTAAACTATAAAATACAATTACAAAACTGCCTATAATTTGCATTGCGATTTGCCTATAACATGCAATACTTGCATTATAATTTTTTTTATTTTTTTTCATTTTTAGTTCATTTGATTAGTTCTCATCTCACTGACATGTTTCCTTTGTTTAATATAAATCTAAGTGAATAGCCTCAGGCAACAAGAATTAAAAGTTGTATTTTATTTGTATTTAATAAATTGTGTTTATTTATTTAACAAGTGATCAGTTTTTAACCAATATTTAATCAGTATTTTTTCAGGATATATATTTTCAGGATATATATGGACAATGTAGCAAGAAAAATGTACAAAACGGCATACTTGCACAAGACATGTTTTTTTAAAACACTTTTTGTTTATTATATTTAAGTATTTAATATTTAAAGGTATGTTTAATACTAATAATTATTACTATTACTAATTGTTATTTTATAATATTTCTACTGGAAAATGAGCGCTGGTGTTTCAAGTATTTACATTCATTACTCAAGTAGAAGTATAGATACTAGGGTTTAAAAAGACTTCTCAAAATCAATTTTTTTACTTAAGTAAAAGTGTAAAAGTACTGCTTTCAAAACTACTTAAAGTATAACGTAAGGGGGAAAAATGTCATTAAGCACAAAAGCACATTAGCCTAGTTTATCACATTATCTAGATTTTATGCTATTTTATTATTGAAAAAAGAGAATTTGCATAAAAAATGTGAAATTTGCTGTCTCCAGCCTGTTTCCATCCAACTGGCCTTTTACTGATAAAATGGTGAGCCTCATGACATCATCCTTAAAAAAATGAACTGTTGCATAAGTTTTGGTGTATCCTATGCAGAATTTCAGTTAATTTTAGTGACGCGCTCTTAAGAAAGCGCCCTCCAATTTGTTTCCTTTATTTACAAAACACAACTGTTTTTATTGTGAATGTACACAAATAAAAGAAACATTTAGAATAGTTTCAAATAATGTCTAATTGTTAAACGGGTATTGTAACCTGTTTCTACTTTTATAAGGGAAAAAAAAAAACTTTCAAAGTATTAAATCAACATCAAGTTAAGACATGTATGTTTGAGAGGGCCCTAGTCTTTTTCTTACCATATATGTAATTTTAGATACCATAATACGAATATGATTTAATGCACTTTTGAACTATAGTAGAGGAACGGTGCTTTGACTTGAGCAACATTAAAATGTAAGGAGTAGAAAGTCCAGATAATTGCGTGAAAATGTAAGAAGTAGAAGTAAAAAGTCGACTGAAAAATAATTACTCAAGGAAAGAATAGATACCATAAAAATTAAGGTAATGAAGTATTTGTACTTTATTACTTGTCACCTTTGAAAATGAGACAGTTTAATGGGAAGATAATAAGGTATCCATCTTGTAATGAGAACTTTGGTATAATCTATTTCTGATAAAATTGTGTTTATGTGTCATTCAAATTGTCAGAGTGAGTGGTTTCTAGGTAGAATAAGTTACATTTTAGACTTCATGCTGAAAACAATGTCAAAACACTGGTTGTGTGAGACTATGGTTTCTAAACATGCTTGATATCAAGTTTTTGTTATAAATATGAACCTGTTCCCCTCTAGACAGCACTCCAGACAGTATGTACAGGTCATACAACCCTTGGGAGTCCCTCACACACACACACACACACACACACTCTGGACTGCCTCCAGTTTACTGTCTGAGGACTTACTGTAGACCCCGAAACATTTCAGCAACTTCAGCCTAAAATACTGACTGGCAAGCTTTCCGTCCAATCAAATTAATTTCCTGTAAGAAATGCCAAAGGTGACACTTTAGAAAATGGAAATGGACATCGCAGGGGTACACGAGTAGGGAGGAAGATATAGAGAGGGAGAGAATAGCAAAGAGTCTTGGAAGAATGAGCAAAAATTGCCTTGCACACTTCATCTATATAAAAAAGCACCTATTATGGACCTCTGCTCTTGTCGATTCAAAAGAAATAAAGCGTAATATACAGGGAGTAACTGATGAAGGAAGGGCATGACACACTCACTCATTCAGAGAAAACAAACAGCCCTCTCATCTGGTCGGTCTACACATTCCTGCTGATGTTTACGAACCTGTTTTACCATCCCTCTTTCCTTAAAGGAGCGATTCAGCCCAAAATCTTGTCATTATTTACTCACCTTTATGACATTTTGAAGCAGCTCTTTCCAATGCAGTTATAATGACTGGACACTGGAGCTTTCTAATTTTAAAATGGATGCATCGTAAGTGTTTCATATGATTTTGTCACTTTATTTCAAATTATGACACATCATATGACCACTTTGTGTTAGAAACAGACCATTTTCAATTTATATGATTATTCACTGACATGTAATGATTTCATAACACATTGAACTGAACTGTTCAGCTCCCGTAGATTATAAATGCTAGTCTAAATATCATTTTAATGGTGCTATCGGGTCATTTTTTAAACTTAAAAGCTCCAGTACTTATTCATTGCAATTGCATGGAAAAATAGCAACCAGATTATTATTAAAAATGACTTTTTTGGTGTGTGTTCCACAGTAGCCATATCTACTAACTACAAAGCTCTGGAATGACATGAGGGTAAGTAAACTCAATTTAGGGCGAACTGTTCCTTTAAGTGTGTTTATGTTATGTTTCACTCCCTCACACAGTCTGTCTATGTCTCTATCTCCCTCTTTCTTTCGACTGTTTACCAACACACATTCACACCCACTCATTAGTACGGCATTCTCTGCCTCAGCGCTGCCGTCTTACTCCTGGAACAAGTCACAGTGCATCCGCTGGGAAGAGAAAGACTGACAGAGCCTCACTCAAACAGAAGTGTTTCTTACAGAATTGCACCAACTCTACTGAAAGTGCAGACAGCACCACGATGACTGGAGGTGACAAGCCAAGTGTGAGCTACCGTGAGGTACAAAAAAAAAGAGATAACTCATGAATATCATAATGGGAACGAGCAGGCAAAACTGCTCAGTTTATTTGCTAGATGTAGAGTGACTGAAAAAGAAGAATTCTATAGGAACTTAGGAAGAACCCGCATAAAAGAAATAAATCTAAAGGTATGAAAAAAATGCCCCGAAGATCCTGACTGACAAAACAAACCTTCCACATACAGCTTAGTTTCCTGTATGTATGTATATTTTGTGCAATAAGATGTGGGTTATTTTCTTCAAAATCTTAAAGGGATAGTTCACCCATAATCCATTCTCATTTAAGTCCATATTTAGATTACTGAATGCATCAAATTTTGTACATTTTTAAAAATTTACATTTAGTAATAGTGACTTTCAACATAACAGCTAATATTTCACTAAAATGTGAACCTGTCGGGTACAAGCCAAGACAATATTGTCCTTTGCAAGTTTGACATAATTAATCTGTGTTTCGCTTGGGTCACACAGTCATGTGTCTTGGAGACATGGAAGGAAGCGCAAACAACATGCAGCCAACCAGAGACTCGATAGACACACCCGAGAAAAAAATCCACTCTGGCTCCTGCTACGGCTTCGCACGTTTGCACCTAGTTTAGTGCAAAATAAAATATTCATCCGTTAAGTAGTACAGCATTTTGCGCTTGTGGCAGCACATGAATATTTCAGACTATTATAAAAAAGGACAGAAACCGTAAAAAGGGAGGGGTTTCGAACTGAAGGACAGGAGGAGAGCTGTGTGTGTGTGTGTTTGAGAGAGAGCATGTGTGTACAGAACTGTTTTATGATGTCGCAGAGTGCATGGGGAGAAGTGTGTGTCAGAGCTGGGGTTTGTACAGGTGTAAAGACAGCCATTAGAAAGCTGTGCAGTTTTGTAATGGGATGAGGAGCAGATGTGACACACTTACTAAAAGCCTGACAGCCACACACACACACAATACCAGCGACCCCGCAGCATATGGATGTTTACTCTCCTTGCAAACACAAACGGGCTACAGGTTCCTGACAAAGACCTTAAAATCTACATAAAGTCTGCTAAACTTCATAAAGCAGTGCTCATATGAGATGGCCATGACAATATTTTCAGGACCTCTACACTTATTGGCTTTACTGAATTCAACATTCATATTGTTTTTTTCGCCGGTGGAGCAATAATTGACCTCACCAAACAAAAACATTTATACGCTTATTTTTTCTCCCCAATTTTGCGAGCTCAAAACAATTCTTTCATTCTCGCTCACTGATCCAAAAGTGATTTGAAAAGTCATGTGCCGCATTGGCCGCTCCATGTATCCCGAGGCGGTCCAACTTCCCCCTTCCTCTCTGACCATTAAAGCGCAAGCAATTAAAGCCCCTCCTCAGATAAAACCCACCTTTATTCCTCGGCCCTGCTTTCTCGGCCATAAACTACACTCATTTGGCGTCTGATTGTTGGTGGCAGCTGTTTGATGGGGTAAATAAAAATGCAGTAAATAATAGATGGCTCAGATCCTGTGTTTGTTTGGTGCCTGAGCGAAGGGGTGGCGTGCAAACGCGGCTTTAGACGTATATGCAGATATGCGCCGTGCCGACACGCATGCAAATATGCAACCTAATGCAAATGTGCCTCGGTCAACGTTATATCTTCTGACAGTGCAGTACGCTTTGTGGCACTGCCATGGGATTCAGATCAATTACTCGAGGTATTATTTCATCTTAAAAAGGGCTTGTTTGGTTTGTGGCTTGTTTAAAATGCAGAATGAATACACTTGAATGGATTCTTCTGATCCAGACGGATACATAAACACTCGGATCTGCCATATATATAACGGTGAGATGCCCAATAAAATCTTTTTGTTAGTTTCAGTGCCTAATTGATTTGGATCCGTTTAGAAAAGACGATAAAAAAGAGAGAGATTTGGTGTAAAATGGAATGGGGGGAGGCATCTGTTCCCCGGAAACTGTTCCCCGTCAGCCAAACTCCATTACTGGGCCTATTCACCGCAGTATTAACCCTGTGTCAATGGACCTGTCCAGCCGGCAGACCGCCCCCTGTCCCCCACCCTCGCCGCCCAGCTGGCCAGGCCCAAGCCCTGCTTACCGCCTTTTTTTTCAGCCTGATAAACGCTCATTTCCTGCCGAGCGGACGTAATTCCTGAATCCCCTTTTGCTTAGTTAATTTACAGCCCTGTGCAGGCAATTTTCCTCCGCGCCATATGAGGCGAGCTTCGCCTTCTCTCAATTACCGTAAATTGTCTGCGAGTGCAAGGGGCTGTGAGACATGAACTGAGAGGGCTGGAGGTGATTGGTTGGAAGGGGGTGGGTGAGAAGCTCATTTTCCCAGGGCAGGGCGGGGTGGGGCGTTACGGGACGGGCTGCGGGCCAGTCCAGCCAAGCATGGCAGGGGTGTTGTGGACTGTCACATGCACTGAGTTGAAGCTGATGGCTAATTTACAGATGGGCCCCCCAAACCAACCTCCACGGTTCATGCCCCATAGCCAAAGCCAGTGAATAGCTGACCTCTTTATAGTGTGTATGATATACGTTGCAGGTGCACGCAGGGTTATCTATTATGAATGAGACATGTATTGCTCGAAGCATTAGTAATGTATGAGCTGGGCTTTGGTGGAGCTCGGCTACGGGTCCTAGCAGCAGTCTCGGTCCCTGCCTTGCCTTTCCTATCTCTCTCTCATACACTCACACAGTGCTTCTGATAGCAGCACTAACTCATGTTACAAGCCATAGCACCTGACAGCTCCTGCACATTCAGCACCGCCTGTCCGATTTGGATGCTGGGAGTTCTGCCTCAGGGGCCACACTCTACTCTCTCAGCTCTTCTGAGGAGAAAAGAGAGGAGAGGAGGAGAGCTGCCTTGACCAGCCCCTCCCTCGCCAACTCTGCCTGTCTATATTTAATCTGTCTGACTATGAGCACATCTGGATCCAAAGCCCCGCCTCCTCTCGTTATTTCTGCCGGTGTGCCGAATCCTGCCACCCTTGTATAAATAGCACACACAGTGAACCGCAAGGTGTAAAAAGCCTGTAGTTATAAAGATATTATGGATAACAGTAATTTGTTCAATTGCGTAAACAGTGTTAAAAAAATATTTTAATAAACGATTATTTTTTTTACATACGTATTAGATAAATAATTAAATAATAATTCAACTGCTGGTTGAATTATTATCTTTGCTGATCCCACATGCCCCTCTTTGACCAACACTGTCCATCGTATTTTAAGAAAATAAGTAAATAAAAAACAACTATTTTTTTCAAATATCCAATTTTAATATAACATTTAATAAATTAATCAATTATAAAAATCCCAGATATAATTTCATAAATAAATTACTATAAAAACTTATTTATTATTTATTATTTATTATATAATTATTTGTACTTGTAAAAAATGTAAAACTGACGTAAAATATTAACATACATTAACATTTTATGTATACATTTTATTTTTAACATGCACACACACACACACACACACACTGTGTAATGGTAAAAAATATGTCATTATAATAGGTATTATTTTTAAGTATTACATTTATAATAACAAAAAGTTATTTATTTAAATAGAAATATGGTTTTTAGTAATATATAAGTGACAATGATTAAGACAACGTATCAATTTTATTTTACCATTTTTAGTCAGATTACAACCCTGATAAATCAAAACGTGATTTGTCTCAGGAAACATATGTATAAATTATACCATACATATAGACATATGAAATAATGATAAAAAAAAGTTCTATTTTGTAATTTTTGTAATGTAATATCCGATTTAAACTGGCATAATGGATATTTTTTACACTTTTAAAACTGGTGGGAGAAAGGAAAGGCAAGACAGCAAAACACTTGTGCCTTTCTGGATTTCACTCAGTGGCATTTATATCTCCAGTCTGTCTGTGTTCATCTGTTCACCTGGACAACACTAGGGAAAAGCACATTATATTCCACACCAGTAAGCCGCAAAAAACCCCTGAAAAATGTCGCCCGCTTCCATAATTGATGAAGTTAGTCGGGCTCTCAAGACTTTGGCTCTGTAGACTTGCTACAGCTCGTTCTGTACCACCACCAAACTTTGAGAGTGTGGCAGTCTTCAACCAGCAGTCTCTCTCGCTCCCCCTCCCTCCATTCAGATGAATTAGTAAAACTTCCATTAATAATGCAGGCGTGTTTGAAGCCACAAAAACCAGAGATAGCGAGCGACTGAACAAGCGAGCATGGCTAGAGAGAGCGAGGGGCACAAGGAGAAACTCGGCTTCTCTCAGATATCATGTTATAAACGTGAGAGGAAATCTCATCATACATAATCTGTGCGGCGGAGGACCGCCGGAGAGGAGTGGTTAAAAAAGACGAGAAGGGGCTGCAGGATGGAATGATTATGACAGGAGGCATCACTCAGCAGCTGTTTAGAGGGTGGAAAAGGGGCCATAAATCAATTTCACACCGATTATGACACAATGCAGAACTGCGTGAGCTCCGCGGAATTAGCTGTGCACACCGAGGATCATGTTGGGCTAAATTGATCCTTGTAAAAGAAAAAAAGGAGAAGAACTGGCACTACAGAGGGACAGAAAGAAAGACAGAGCGAGAGAGAGGAAGCCAGCTATGAGGCTTTAAAAGACGAGAGATTACAAGGAACCGGGTGGGAGGAACAAAAGTGGAGACAGATTAGTGGAGAGAGAGAAAGAAAGATGGAGATAAAGAGGTGTGAGGAGGGAGAGTGGCAGCTAGTCGCTTCTGGTCAGTGTTATTGTGATACTGACCATCGAACTGATGGCGAGCGAAACTCATTAATATGAAATGAGCATTAATATGAAAGGCATTAATATGTGCTTAATGAGCACTACGAAATGGCTAATATGCATATTAATAAGCGACTAATAGGTGTAACTGTAAAATAAAGTGTTGCCAATATATTTTTTTAACTCAACAGCTGAAAGGAATATATAAACATGCCAGAATTTTCAGTTTTGGGTGCACTTTACCTTTAAGAAAGACTAAACCCAGAAGTTCATTAAAGAGTGGAAACCAAGGGCAGCTCAGTACATGCAAACATGTAAAGCATTCAACACACAGAGAAGTCTGTAATTAGCATGCATGGCACATCTGGACATCAAATGGCAACTCACATGCCACTAAGATGCAGGAAATCATATGAAAACTACTGACACGATCGTATGCAAACAGACACTGATCAAATGTCTGGGTTTTTTTTCCCCCACTGAAAATAACCAATGTCTTTGGGGGAAAAAAAAATCTAATAATAGATTTTAGTCAAGAAAATTATGCATTTTCACAAACTTGTGGCATTCTTGCAGTTCGAGTGCTGCTGTCAATTAAAAAGTGGGACAAAACATACTAAAACAAACAAAATAAAAGGTTACCATCAACTGTTTTGTTACCAATATTCTTCAAAATATCAGTAACACTTTAGAATATGTAAAATCTGTTAACTAACTACGACTTTCCCTTCAATAAACTCTTCATTTGCTGCTAATTAATGCTTCGCGATGTAGTTGTTAAGTTTAGGTACTGGGTAAGATTAAGGGATGTAGAATAAGGTCATGTAGAATAAGGCATTAATATGTGCTTAATGAGCACTAAGAAGTTGCATGCTAATAAGCGACTAATAGGTGTAAACGTAAAATAAAGTGTTACCAATGTATTATTTTAACTCTACAGCTGAAAGGAATATATAAACATGCCAGAATTTTCAGTTTTCGGTGCACTTTACCTTTAAGAAAGACTTAACCCAGAAGTTCATTAAAGAGTGGAGACCAAGGGCAGCTCAGTACATGCAAACATGTAAAGCATTCAACACACAGAGAAGTCTGTAATTAGCATGCATGGCACATCTGGACATCAAATGGCAATTTGACTCATTTGATTCATTTTAATGTAGACACTTGACATGACGTGCTACCACTGCAAATTCTTCCATGTGCCCTCTATGCCAATAACCTTCCTCATCTTAACAGACAAGCATCTCCAAAAAAAAAAAAAAAAGTACAAAGAGATCTTGGGAAGCTCTTGTTGTAGAAGCACATCAGTTTGAACATACTGTTTTAAAAAATGACTTTCTGGCTATAAAATATGATCGAATAAGCCACATTCAAATATGGTGCAATCAATAACTTATCTATGCATGTGTGTATAATAACTAACTAATTCAGTTTAATTAAGTCAACATGAGTTATTTGGTTTATATTGGTAGAGAACAATATGGAATTGCTTATTAGATCCTCACCCAATCCTCCAACTCACTTTGCCTCCCTATATCTATGAATTCTTCTGCCCATTTTTTACACCACAGAGAGCTGAATTTTGAATTTGCAGCAGGATTACAGTCAAAACCAGCATGAAGGCCAACTACATTTATTTGAACAGACAGAACTTTAAAGACTACGAAGGGATGGGATGTTCCTTCTCAGTCTAAACAGAGGTCCTGTTGGGTGGAGACCATTTTTAACCACTGATAACTTTCCAACACCACATGCTGTAAGAAACCCAGTGGATGTACTTGAAAGTGCATATCTCACAGCCATATATATGATTCATTCATCTACACGATCTTTTAGAGAATAACGCTCGCTGTGTGTCATAGTGTGTGAGCAGACTCCTGGTGAAGCCCATGGATCGTGATGATCACAGGCGTGTGATCGGAGGCCAATCGGTCCGGTAATGATGCTGATGTATCATGCCAGTAAGTACAGGAGCACAAGCAGCCCCTTAAGCAATTATGCTAGCATTAAATAATCATTACGCAACCTCATCAGAAAGCCAGCATATTCAATGTTGGGGGAGACGGAGAAAGAGAGGAGAGGGAGGAAGAGCTACGTGATTTTCTTTTTTTGAGGAAAATTATGTTCTGGACTGATGAATATTGAGCAGTATCAGACCAGGCAGGCGCTTTGATAAGGCCGTTTCTAATGAGGAATGGCCTGTTTTACACACATTTAAAGAAAGGGTGAGTCGAGAAACACACATGCACAGAATGAAAAAGTGTTTAGAGAGAATAAATTGCTTTACAGAAAATTGAGTTTCATCTTAGGCTGTTTAAACACTTGATTTAAATGTTTGAATCGAACCCAATTTCGATCTCACCCTTCAGGTCTCTTCACTTCGCACTTTTGGCCACAAACTGCAGTATGCTTGCATCATCAGTGCAAGTGCTAACGGAAGCTGTTTACCCCTGTAGCTGTATAACGATTTACGCACAAGATGCAAAATTATTAATTCACATTCAATTTCTACTGTACTATTGTGAACTGTAACGGCGCGAATCACTAACCAAGGTCAAATTCCAAGCACATTTTGGGCTCTTTAACATCAACCAAATGAACTGAACTTATTGTAAGTTCTTATTGTAAACATCAAAAAATAAATAAAAAAATAGGTTTAAAATATAGCCACTGAAATTGCATGAAACACACAACCCAAACCGCATAGCTATGAGAAAAATAATGAATCTCTTTTGTAATGTAATGTTTTCAGCATGTCTATAAATAATAAATCTGTGGGTTCATTTTTAATCTCTGTCTTATGCTGTACATGTTTAGACAACCTATTTCTATATTGTCTTCCTTGAACTGTAGGTTAAATGACTTTAAAATTAAAAATATAAACTGTGAAATATAAAAAATATATATTTTCACTTGAAATAAATGCACTTGATCGATAAAGCCCTAAAGCCAAAACCTAGCTCTCAGCCTTGTGTTTTTTGGGACCAAAGAGTTAGCGTATAAGTAATGTGGACTATGTGAAGACAGCAAATCAAGATGTAAAACACTATATGATGCTTGTACTGGGCTACAAATTGATGGGGGATGAAAATTACCTAATATTTTCAATGGAAGTGAATTAATGGATTTTCATTCTCTTCAAAGTGCTGCATGTGTAATTAAGGAGGACTGGCCAGCCGGGGGCTTCCGCGGTGCTTAGCAAACCGTGGCTGTCTTTGAGTGTGACTATGCCGCAGCGCTGTACCGTGTGTGTGTGTGTGTGTACGTACATGGTTTTTAGCGTATAAGAATATGTTTATCTCAGAGTGTGTAGTGCGTGATGGAGTGTGACGCTGAGGTGAGTCGGGGTGTGTGAGGTACGTACGTTACATTAATTCGACTGGTACAGATGAAGTAATATCTGGAGGGTAGTGTAATTAGTTCAAATTCAATTGGACTCAAATACTTCATTATATACCTGCCAACAACATCAGGGATTGATAGCCATGGTTTCTTTTTCAATTTCCTTTTTTTCCTTCATTAATGGCTTGGAATTAATGGAATGACATGGTCGAGTCAGGCAATGCTAGAAGAGAGCATTAGAGCACCAGAACTGTAGCATGGGGCTATCGGAGGCTAGGCAAGCGTTTGAACAATTTGTTTCTTGGTTTCATTTTTTAGGCACTTACTGTACAGCATGTAATTCTACTGAGAGAATTCAACATTCATTTCCAAGTATACAAAAAGTAACAAAAAGGGTTATTAAAGTGGACTGACACAAACAAAACAAAATTAAATAAGATAAATACAAATAATAACAATAAAATGGAAAATGAAGATTAACTGCAGTAAAATAAAACAGAAAAACTATTTTATTTGAAGCTAGTTGACATTTCCTAATTTCATTTAAATTTGATCTATGTGCTAAAAAAAAGTATATATATATATATATATAATTCTACATCTAATCCAATTCAAATTCATATTAACAAAAAATTTAATAGTATCTTAGTGAAACTAAAAGAACACTGACAACAAAACAGTAAAATAAATAAAAACTGATTTGAATATTAATTAAATAATAATTAATTTGTTCTGTGATCTTCTACAAAAATGTACTAAATCATATTTTGGGAAGAATATGTGTAAAAGCCCATTCTCCAAGTCTCCTTCATTATTATCCTCTCTGTAAAACCCCATATGAGTCTATTATTATTATTTTTTTTTTTACAAACTCTGAATTTTTAGGATGCATATTAAAGATATACATTCTAACAACAATAGTGCAAATTATATTATTCCTTTTCTCCTTTTTTGTCAGTCCTGGCAAGACGATGTCTTACTTCTTATAACACGCTTACATTCAGAAATGTGAATCCAATCTTAAAGACACTCAGCACAAACACATTCATATGAACTAATGCCCCAAACTCAACGCTGTTGTCTTACTGAAATATTTGTTCGCACGGCTCAGTGGCCTTTAATCTTCCAGGGATCCGATTTTATATTTGTCTTGGGTGGATTTACTCCCTAACTCTACCTCTGTTTACCCAGTGTAATTGACAAGCCACTTAGAGGAATGGGAAAAGCAAAGTGGGACGGCATGCCCTGTGCATCAGCATGCCTCCTCCGGTCTGTCAATGTGAGACTGTATGTTTGTTTAGCATCTGCTATACTTGTCTAAAAACACTTGCCTGATGCACAGGGGACATCAGTTCTCTCTCCCTTTCTCTCTGCTGGCTGTTGACCTGTGGCTGACACAATCAGCTTGTCGCTGCATGTAATAATGGAAGGAGATATTCTGAACTTCCTGTTTCTACTTTTAGAATTTGAAGGGTGCTGAATATGTTTGCCGGCCTTCATATGCCACAAATTACTTGACAGAAGTTGACAAGTTAATGAGAACATAAATGTCAAATTCGGCGAGTTAGCGTGACGGAAAGGCAATACTGGAAACATTTTTCACCACATTCTTTAATTAGGAAGAAAACATGTTATTTTGAGTTTGTTTGGTCAGAATTTAATAAAAGTTTAAAAGTAAACAGACGAAGCTATGAGCGTAGCCACACATCACTTAAAACAAACCAATTTATTCACATTAACTACTGTACTGTAACAATGTCTTTCAATTATCTTTCAAAGAGAACATTTTCAGGTCTATAGTGTAACGTGTTAAAATTACAAATCTGCAAAAATATTTTACAATGCATAAAAACAACACATTCTAATATTATAATTCAATTAAACATAATGTATTCAAATATATTTATAAATAAAAATGCAAATAAATTCCATGTTAATATTTTACAGCATCATTATTTAGGACACCTAACACATTTTTTGGGACCACTGTATAAATGCCTTTTGTAAATAACCAGTAAACAAACATGCCGTGTTGGAGCTGTGTTCAGAAGCGCAAATAAATAAAACAGAAGCTATTCTTTTTTCTTTCGTAAAATGTACCGGTTATTTGTTGCCATCTGCCCCGTAGATGAAAGGTTAAAGTTACAAAGAGGGTCTGATGTTGCATGCAGGTTTTAGTGCCAACCTTGGAATGAGCTTTTGACATCTTGCAACAACAGTTCAATACCCATCCAGGGGAGCCTCCATCGCTCGTGTCTGACGGGGGAGCAGGCAAAAAGACGAGCCTTAGCACCTGGTGTCTGAAAACCCTGTGACTGCTCTCAGCTGGGGGGAGGAGTTCTGGCTGATGTAAAAGCTATCTTTGATCTGAATAAAAAGCTGAAGGCTCTGGAAGGGTGCACTTTGCCATTATTCATGGGAACTTCAAAGCCTCCGTAATTAAATTGGAAGAATACCTAACAAAGAAACAGCCACAACGGAAAACTAAAGAGAGGGAGTGAGAGTGAGAGAGTGGGAAAAAAGGAGAAGGAGAACAAATACTGGCGCCAAAGCGAAGCAATGTCGAGCGATGTCTGGAAAGATCCTGAGGGATGTTGGGAAGTGGTGCAACCCCGGAGCAAAGATGGATCTGAGTGGCGAATCACATCGTTTCTCCTCTCCGCCCTCTCTCCTGGAATGTCACAGGCTAGCGTATGGCCCGCTATGAAGAGGCCAGACTGGTCTGTGAGGGCTGCACCCTGCTAGATACCCCCGTCATGCCCCTAAAATTACCTCCAATCCATCATCTATCTAAGATATGACCTAATCGATAGGTGGGCTCCCGCTGCTGCCAATGTCAGGGATTTTTTTTCCCGCCGTCAGAAGTTCTGTGAAGGTAGGAGTGAGGTCGGAAAAGTGCCGGGTAAAGTGCTGAGTCGCCTGCAGCCCACAGACTTTATTCATCTTATCAAATTACAGCCACCTCAATAACCATCTCGTGGGACTCGAGACTGAAGAACAAGATTTCTCAATATTTCCAGCCCTTGCTTGATTTCATTGTTTTTCTGATGAATGGTGAACACAGAGTGTATGAATGTTGAAAAGTGCCAAAAGAGGATGCTGATTCACTAAAGCAGTCATCTTGGATTGGATTGGTCTTGGACTGAAAAAAATCAGTTTAAAAAATGAATTGTTCACTGTGTACATTTATTTTAATTGTTTAACACAAAAGCAATTATTTTAAAGAGTATTGACATCCAACCACATTTTTGTTTGTATGTTTTTTTTACATTATCACAGCAATTTACACAAACATTTTCACATTTGTATAACTATGTTTGTTGTTCTGTCACTCCATAATTTACCAGGATGCAAATACCATCAGAAAGACCTTCACCTGGTTTCGAACGCACCTCTGAAGGCACTCCAAGCTGGGTCTCTCAAGTTCAGTGTGAACAGCTCGAGCGATTAGAGTAATTACTTATGACAGAACACGCGGGGCAGCTAGCATCCACAGCATCCCTCTGCCTGGCCTGTTTTCATTACACCGCATCTCACTCACACACACAATACTAGCGATCAACCTCAACAGCAATCATCTTAATTTCTAATTATCCCAATTAATGTATGCAAATGGGGTTAATTCAAACTTATTGAAACCGTTTCGAAAGCTGTGCAATCAGTGAGCAGCTCCATCAATTAACATCAATATTTGTCTTGCTTTTATTATTTAATTTTCCCATGGTAATGGCCACAATTAGCAGTAATTAAGAGCTTCCGTATGCGAGAGGAACCGGGCTGTTGATTAGAAGCGTATTGAAAGGTGCCAAAACTGAATCCCTCCCTTCCAGATCCTCTCCCTTCGAGGGAAAAAAAAGAGAGAAAAAAACTAAATTGAATCAAGATTTTCAACAGGAAGCTGATCTACAGCCTTGTGAGGGAAAAAAAACACACTTATACTGACAGCAAAGATTTCTACGGTCTGTCGAGAGTAACAAAAGCAAAAAAAAAAAAGAGGGTGATTAGTTTTGAACGTAAAGGCTATGTACCACAATGCATGCTGGGTAAAATGTTCTGTGACATATATACAAAATGGAGTTTCAATCAATTTGCAGCAGTCACAATGGAGGCGATATGTCAGCGCGCATTTCACTAAATTTTCCGCTTTCTTTGTTTCTCTGTGGTACGTAATGAAAGGCTCTGTTAATCAGAGGCATATGTTGGATTATTTATTGCAAGCATGATAATGTCATTATTGTGCATGCAGGGCCACAGGGACTGGCTCACTTTTTGCTGTGCGTGTGTAGAACAGTGCGGATAATGCATTTAGCAGAATTACTCTAATACCAGCGAACATAAAAATCAGTCGAAACAAAAATCTTAATCATTTCTGCTAGCTGGCCCTGTAGGTTAATATTACTATGCCTAACAGCAGGTAGAGACCTAAATGAAATGAAAATATATTGCAATTAGACTAGGATTGATTAATAGCTGGTCCTATATTAAACTATGCTTGACTAAGCTATACATAATTCACCAGCCGTGTTACTGAGCTTTGCTTTGGTATTGGACTGAAAATGGCTGCGGGGTTTATGTAGCGCTAATTGTTCAGCAGGTGAGCGTCTGCGCTAACAACACTGTATTACCCTTCGGAACGCTGGAAATTAACTCATTCATTTACAGACCACAAGAGTGCAGGCTAGCTAACTAAAGCCTCGTTGTAAACATACGAGACGGGCAGCAATTAGGTCTAGCAATGTGAAAAAACACATAACGCCACTGTGGTCAAAGGCTACTGAACTTTAAATGTCAACAAAAAATGTCCGTCGCTAAGCTAATTCTACGCTATTGGTGTCAGAATGTTGTCGTGTTTGACAGCTGACTGATGCGAGCGGCGAACGCTAAGGTAATTACTGAGGGGAACCACATCGCTAGTAGCGTCTAACTACCATAACCTTCTGAATGTCAGGTTGAGGACCTCGTCGTACCGTCTACGATCCTTGTGTTGGAGGACCTCCTGCAGACACTACATGTACGAAGCGAGGCGCGCTAATTAAAAACATGTTTTCATGCTAACCTTTAAAAGGCTAACCCCTGCTTTAATGGCCTTTAGATAACGTGGTACCTGTGCTATCAGGGCTGCGCACCTATGTCGATCCTCACCTCACCTTTACATAGCTCTCTTTCAATTAGAGATAGCGAGAGCGAGAGCGAAAGTGGGGGGAGAGAGAGATGACTAGCGCCTCATTTTTATGTGAGCGGAGACTTGAGGGGAGCTGTCTATAGACCCTTAATTTACGGTGGAGCAAAAGTGGCTAAGCAGATGGAGACAGATACAGTGGGACACGAACTTCTCATACACACACACACACAGAAGCGCATGCGGCTTCTGTCGTAAATTATGCTGAGCAGTGGAGAATTTATGAGGCACAAATATCTCAGTACCAGCCTATCATTTCCTAAGCACTGTCAGTGTAATTCTTTCCTTGCCTGTCTAAACACACAGATAAAGCCGGTCTTGACTACAGCAGAGACTGAGAAGAGACAGATAGACATGGTTAGGGATGGGGAGGTGGCAGCGAGGAAAAAAAATAACCATGTGGAGAGCCGGAGGAAGTGTCATATGTTCGCTAGTGTGTTAAAGAGGGCGTTTAAATTCAAATATCACATATGCAGCTGTGACGCATTACTGTCGACGTGGAATATTTTTACCGTTTACAGTACAAGGTAAGCTAGAGAGTCAATCTGTAATCGTTTAAATATACAAAACTTAAAATAGTGTAGGTTTAAGAGGCAAGGAACAGTTTTGATGAAGACAAATTTATGACTAATCTAATATATAACTAATATAATTTTAACAGAAAAAATAAATAGCGTGCACTGTCTTTAGTAAGTTTGGGGTTAGTAATTATTTTTATTCTAAGTTTTTTTATCAATACTTCTATTTATTATTAGAAGTGACATATTTATAATGATGCAAAACAATCAGATTTCAAACAAATGCTGTTCTTTCGAATGTTCTATTCATTCAAGCATCATTAAAAATAATAATATTAACAAATTTAATAAATAAACATAAAATTGTCATAGTAAATTAAAATAGAAAAAATTAATATGTAATAGTTTTTACACTTTTTACTATATTTTTGACCTGATAATGCAGTCTTGGTGAGAATAAGGGACTTACTGGCCTGCATTCTTACAAGCTTTTTAATAGCAGTATAAGTGGTTTTATAAAATTGTAAGCTTTAAATTTATAAATGCTTCACAATAATCTTCATTATCAATATTATCCTACAAACTGAACCCAGTTTAACCCAGTATGTGTATAAATGTGCATAATCAAACTTTACAAAGCAGAAAAACAAGCAAACAAACAAACAAAAAAGTGAAAAAGCATCTTTTAAGTATTCTTCTCATACGTACCAAAGACTCCACTGATGCCAAAGGGTCCGTACACCCAATAAAAAGAGTCTCGCTCAACAAACTAGGTATGGCTGAGAGAAAAAAGAATGTTTTGAACCAGTACAGCAAAGAAATAGCAAAGGAGATGAAGGGGAGGCATTATAAATTCAGCTCCAACTTTACAATGTGAGAGATATACTCCGGGTGAACCAGCTCCGAGATTTCAGGGCTTATAGAGGCTTAATGGGAAAGGTGGTCGGGGCTGGCGTATGGTGTGTGCCCTTTTGCTATACCCCTCAAAGTCCTGGCCATGAGCAGCGTGCAAAGTACACACACTTCGATAAAGCAGCATTCCAATTTACCCAGCTATTCTCCCCTCGCTCACAAAGGAGCTGAAGTATTTGCGTGTCTGCTAAGGAAACGAAACTACCTCACACAGCTAATTAACTCGTCTTGGAGGAGCAACAGAGAGGAGACTCCAGTTGGATCGCCTCAAAAAGTGCTTCAGTCGAGTTGATCTGGGGGAGGATGATCAGAACAGGCTGTCTAAGTGAGGATAGTGATGCTTCGTGAGTAAGTGAGGAGAACGAATGACTGAAAATATTATTTTTAAACGGATTATAGCAATGCTCAAATATCATGTAGCGTAAGTTAGACACAAGTTAACATATAAAAAATGATTTTTTGTCTTGTTTCTAAAGAAAATATACAAATACAAGTCAAAATTAAGTGAGTTTTTACTTGAAACAAGCTAAATAATCTGTTAATGGGATAAGCAAAATAATTTTGTTTTCTGTTTCAAATAAAATAATTATTCTTACCCCTTCGGCAGATTATTTTGAAAACAAGACACTACTTTTTACTCGTCTAGAGAAACCTTCTTGATTTAAGATTTTTTCTTTTTATATTTTGGCTATAAATAAGACAAAATCTAAGCTATAAAAGCTACATCTACACATTTCTACAAAGACAGAGTGCTAGGAAATATTCCTGATTGTCCTTTCTTTGACTGCACCGTTCACATAAATAAAATACATCAGCAAGTGGAAAATGCTTTTAAAGACATACTGTTATCCTTTATAAGAACTTGCACTGACATGACAGTTACATGCAAAACTAAACCACTCTGTAAGCTGTTCTTCATGAGAACATCTGCTAAATGGCGTACGTATAAATTATTTGTCATACATGCCTCCGCCGCACGGCCCATGCAGAAAACGTAGCCCCGAATAGGTGGATAACACCTACAGTATGTGGGCACAAATTGATCTGTGCTGCATATCTGAACTGATACAGAGATAACTAACTATACTTCAGGCTGAAGTCTTCTAAGCATCACAGGGTCTTCAGAGATTTATTAAGATCCACCGAATGGATCTAGAAGACCCTGGAGGACCCAACCCTCCCATCGCTCTCACCTCTTGAGGATAACCATGGTGCAGAGCCAGTGGCGGCCCAGCGTGCATTGCAGCAAAGCACAGAAACATCAATACCGATGCACACGCTCAACACTGGGGCTTGTGGGAAACATCACACCATCTGCAGAGATCTAATGCAGACACACTCACACACATGCCACAGCTCAGATGTTTCTTTCTTAATTCCACTCAAAGCAGACACAGCGACATTATGTTTTTGATTAGCTGTATATTTAATATTAATATTAATATTTAACTACATATTAGATGAGAAATCAATCCTGAGGATGCGGTTTTTAAGTTAAAGCCTTTTTTACCCTTTTTAAAAATAGCAATCATTAGTTCAATCAAAAAATGTTTGGTTAACACTTTATTTTAAGGTGCCCTTGTTTAACATGTACTATTTTTAATAACAATAAATGCATAATTACTAAGCCAAACCCTAATATAGCCAAAGTATTTAATTAGTAGTTTAGTAGTTAATTAATATCACTCAGTACATAAATGTATAATTGCACTGTAACAAGAACCCCTTTAAAAAAAAGCATAACCAAAGTTTCTTTTAAATGTGAATGGTCATTTTTTTTACTTCTTGATGAAGTATATATAAAGAATTGGATTTTTTTGTATTTAATTAACTGAAATACTACTATAAATAACATATAAAATGCGTTTTGAGTGGCTTCAGAGCTAAAGCTATAACAGAGCCTTTCATGACTAAATATACAAATGCTTAAAGATGATTAAATAGCGTTAAGTCAAATGGTTAATCGTCAGCTCAGAAAAAAAAAGTAGCTTAGCGTAAAATGACTAATTTCTCTTGTGCGCCCAATTATGGAGGAAGATAAATATGGGGATGGCTAAATAGATGCTGATGCGGTGGCCTAATAAATAACAATACAATGCATCATTAACACTAGGGCACAGTGAAGGAGAGGACTTTGGTGAATTAGCTGCATGGACTAAATAATGCAGTGCGAAATCTCAAAGAAACTTTTTCTTGTTGATTGTGCTGATGCGATTTAAAAAGCCCAAGAAAATAATTACGCCTCTGATTAAATCACCAGCTCAGACCACAAAAACTTTATAGAATTACTACCGAATTCACTCGAGTGCTGAAGTCATTGTGTTTTTGGAATCCGCAGGTTTTATTTCAGAAACTCGATGCGTGGGATTGATCAGCCTCGTAACATGAATAATGTGATGATCCAAACAATGACATGAAAAATCTGTCTTTCTTTCCTAACTGTTCCAGAATCCATAACTAATGCAGCCCTAATGCACACTTCAGTTTTATGCATACGAAATATATTCCTTCAATTTAGGATGCGCAAGATTGAAAGTATGACAAGACGGAGACAAATGTTGGCACATCGCTGGTATTGTAATCAATAATTTAGTGGAGCTGATAGAAACGATATTTTAATGAGATCCACAGAACAGAAAACCTATGGAGAGCGTTTTCATTTAGTATTAATATGAAAATGCTATGTTCACTTTACATCAATGCAGAGCAGTGCTTGTCTGGGGAAAACGCTCCCTTTGTTGTGTGTCTGTGTGTATATGTATATACATAAAAGTTCAAATATGTGTGTGTTGTACCGCCGCGCTACGATGCTGTCAGATCACACACCTATTTCCTATAATAACCAGCGTTTAATCTCAAGTCGATGCTGATGAGACGTCTATTTCACCGGTCAAGACTTTTTTCCTTAAAACACGTACGCACAAATGAAGTCGTATTTCTAGCGGGACTCTAATGAGTAAAACTAATTTTGTACGAGGTGATATAAAAGGATTCCTTGAATCGAAAGCAAAACACATTTCTTTTCAAGCACAACGCCCAGCTCATTAATTTGATCTTATCAGATGTGTTTAAGAGCAGAAACAGGCTAACTACAATACCGTTAGCAAAACAATTACCTATTGATACGCTGTATTGATACAACCTGCTACACAGATTCATCCTCATTGCGGCTGTCGTTAATTTCCACTTACTGTTTCTAGACAAACTAGAAGGAAAACGAGACCGTTTGAAGCTAACATCTGCTTTAGTGCAATGGACATCAGCTGATGCGTATTCCCAGGGGTTTCGCTTCCATTTCTAACCCATTATGTCATCGGCTATTGACAAGCGAGCGTATACTGAGTTACGCTCATGGCTCGAGAGTCTGAGTGAGAGAGTCCGGTGCGCGCACACACACACACACAAATATCTGATCATCGTTAGCAGGGGTTGGTGTCACTCAGCAGGAAGTCTTCAGGGGGGAATGAGCTCCGACTATCTCTCCCGTGCAGCACAGAAAAAGAAACGGCTTCAACCACTCCCTACGTTTCTTTGACTCGCGCTAGCCCACCCGTCCAATTATATCTCATTGTGGCTGAGCATTCATATCCCTCTCAATCCTCTCTCATTCATGGATTTCATTTTCCCACACCTTCCTCTTCCTCTCTTTAATGTTTCCATCCTTATTATTCCATCTACCTCTTCTCCGGCTGTTTTCAAAGCTGGCTTTTTTCCTCTCTATAGCTCTAGACATGCGAGAGACCACCTGCAGCAGAGCAGGTGAAGCTTTTGTGCTGACAATTCAACATGTGAAATACACAAGCGTTTTTTTTTTTTTTTGTCTGTACGTGTGTGTATTTTGGAGTTATACTTGCAAAATGACTTCGACCACTGCTAGAAATGACTAAAAACTCACTGGAGAATAAGCTTCTAATATTCAGCTCCATGGCTCAGGAGAAAATCATACAATAGCGAGAATTGTTTAACTATCCTGAGCATGGGTAAAGATTTTCGGTCCTCTAGGGAAGGAGAGATGCTTGCACAAGCAGATTTACTGCTCCGTATTGACTCAAGACTTGAGAACCAGCCTCTGCCGCAATAAAAGGAGAGGGAGGGAATCTTATCCAGCCAAATTTAAATTAAATGTAGATAGAGGTCACGTTTGCTAAAAAAGAGAAACGAATGTAATGGAGAACACATATATATATATATATAATTTATTTTTTTCATATCTGTGAGGATCTTTTTTTTTAAACGCTCACTTGACATCACTGTCTGACAGTCCTTTTTTATTTTCAATACCAGACTGTATCAAACAACAGTGGTTTGATGTTTAAATGAGGTTACAGAACAAGCTACTGAACTAGAAACACGTTCTGCCTCTGCAATTGTTTTGTTCTGCAACTCCACGCAGTATGAGAAAACACACTGTTTGCTAAAAAAAATTACCTGCATGATGCTATGGCTCGTACTTTTGCTTTTAAACGGAAAACAAAAGCAACGTGGATCCCTAGTTAATTCCTAATCCAATGAAAACAGACAGTAATGCAGCTAAACTGCATTTGCCAGTGCAAAACACACACAGCATGACACACACCTTAACTTCCCAGACATGTGAAAATAAAGAAATCAAAACCAACTTAAGTTATCAAAGCAGCAGCAAGCAATTTAACAATTTTAACGAGTATCTACATGGCTGTCACTTCAAAAAAAGAATTGTGTTATTATATGCTTGAACACAATAAAATGTCTTTAAGTGAAATGCATAACAGATGTATGAAAAGAAGTGTGTCTAATTGCATACACATATTTTTGTAAATATACATTTTGTGTAACAGTAAAATCAGTAAGTTTACCTTTTGCAAAACACACTTTCTTTTCACTATATTGTGTTTGAAGCACACAGCACTGTTTCCCTTAACTATTTTTTATTTATTTTTATAGACGTAGACTGCAGTCTAAGATGAGACACAGGTGAGAAATTCGACACGAAAGAACGAAGACAAAAAAAAGCGAAGAAACAAATCTTATTACAATTCACAATCTACAAGATGTGACGTGCCGTGTGTGGCTACCATTTCAGCAGGTGAATAAAAGCGAAAAAAAAAGGCAAAAGGAATAACGAATGGGATCCTGTAGAATCCCTGAGGGTGTGATAACTCTTTCTGAATCTGTCTGTATTATTTGAAAGTGAGTCATACTAAATTTGATAGATGAGAACAAGTCTGTGTATCTTTTTTTTTTTTTTTAACTCTCGCAGCAACTGACTTCAGAAAAAAATTGAAATCGCTGTAACAAAATAACAATATTGAGACTGAAACAAACCCCTGCAAGCGCCTCAAAAGCAATGAGCCCAATATGACAGATATTTGAGAGACGTTTCTCACAGCTAATCAATTACGGGTGTACACAAAAACAAGCCCTGACATCTTGTCGATGACATCTGTTCAAAATCAGATGAGGAATTATGAGGACGCTCAAACGCGCAAGCATTTACAGGATGAATTCTTAAATACGCCTTATTGGTATGCACAGACACACATGTACACACACACAGCGAACGGCGCTGGGACAGCAGAGGCCCGGACAGCTGGTGTTGTGTGTGTGTTTGCTGGGACAGCGACTGTTAAGGTGATGAGTGAGGAGCGATTTGGTAGCAGCATGAGGCAGGTTATCTCTCAACAGCCTTATCATTCTTTATATCTGAGCAATAACACACCATCTAGAGGAAAGCAGCAGCCTGCCATCGTAGTAATGCAAACACGCGGCCAAAAACAATCACCGCAGCCCCTCACGTGCCACACAATTTCCAAGCACCTTCAGAAAAGTCAGCCAACCCCCATTTACTAGAACGGACTAATTCAGTGACATCTGTCTACATTCGGCCAGTGAGTAGCTCACAAAAAAGCACAGACAGATTCACACAACTTCTGAAACAGACAGCACTGAATGCAATTAAACGAGAAGAACATCAACACGACTGATTCGGTTAAACTAAATGACAGTCCTGGATTTTTGAAAACCTTTCGACGAAATAGAGTGGAAAAAAAAAGAAGCAAGTGATGTGCGATTGACTCTGGATAAAATGGGATGTTATATATGAAAAAGAACACACACACATATATATAACATAAAAAAACCCGAATATTTATCAAAACAAAAAAAGAAAAGAACACTGCTCATTATCCAAACAGCCAAAAATGCACACTGTATACAATAAAAAAAGGAATATCAAAACTACAAGCAAAAAAAGTTACGGAATAACTGTAGTATAAAAGCAAAACTGACACTGCAAAAACTCACAGCATGAATGAAAAGACGGGAAGGATGACCCCTGCCGAGGGTTTCGAGGGAGGAGGGATATGAGGAGGAGGGGGTGAACACAATGCTAGCACGTGTCACCCGCAAGTAGCAGAAGAAGAAGAGAAGGAAGGAAGAGCGAGCGCAAGACGGAGGGATTGGGATTGCCTTACCTCGGGTAGGTAGAGGAACGCGGGGGGACACTGGAGAGAGTGTGTTAGCATCCCTGAGCCGGAGAGCAGAAGACAGCCTGTGTTGGCCATTGAGCACAGCATGTGGTAGCGGGACGTTTTGCGCATTAAGCTGGGAGATCCTCTCTCTCTATCTCTCCCTCTCTCTCTCTCTGAAACCCTCACTCTGCCTCTACTCCTTCTTCTTCTTTGTTTTGTGCAGAAGTCTTTTTTGATTCTATCTGCTTCTTTTTTCTGCTGTTCTTTCTGTGGACTGTTTCTTTTTCTCAGCTGTTCTGGAGGTGGGCTGAACGCGGGCGTGCGAGTCGTCTGAATGGTCCTGGGCCCTCTGTCATCAAGGCTCGGCTGCGCACTTTCACTTACACTCTTACACACGCACACACAGATACGGAAGCCAATGTGAGCCCTCGGAGAGAGAAAGGGGAGGTCCTGCTAGAGCGAGGGAGAGCAGGAGGAGGAGGAGGAGGAAGGGAGGGATGCTGAGAGGGAGGAGGCAGGAGTTCCCGGGGGTATTCAAAGATCAAACAGACCCACTGTAGAAAATGAAGGGAATGTATAATGACATCACAACAGCTGATCTCGGCCATTAATTGCACAGCCGCGCGCCACTTTCTGCTCATGTAACGGAGATGATTCGCAAAACATTTGATTTGCTTTTTCATCTCATTTTAATCATTACAGACTTCCTGTAAGGAATAAAGGAAACAACACCTGAATAATCAACTTGCATTTAGTAATGATTCTAAATGATAATTACTAAGGTGATCAAGGTTGATGGCCACCAAAGTCTTGTTCCAAGGCTGGAGAGAGTGAGACTGGGCTATGTATTGGGTTCATTTAGGGTCTTTGGGGGGTTGATCTATTTCTCTTTGGATGCAGACATACCAGATGTGCCCCCATTACAGGGAGCAAACCCCCACCGTTGCACCGAGCTACAGCCGCCAAACACAACCATGCAACCCATCCAACAACATCCTTTGGTGTAAAATGATTGTTTTTAATAGGGTTTTCCATTTGTTCAGAGAAGAATATAGTGTTTGGAATGATGTAGAACAAAGTAAAAAATAAAACATTTACCTTTTTTTTTATTCTGGCAAAGGGAGGAACAGATGTGCGAGTGTGGACAGCTTCACTTTTGATTATTGTTTTGATTTTCACTTTAAAAACTCTGACCTTCCATTCAATCCTGATTTATTGATCTCTCAGGTGAGTTATAATGTGTGGTTTATACACCAGGTCTGCTTTATAGTCTTAGTAATTCAATTGTAAATTATGGTGTAAGTGCTGTAAATTACAAATAACTGACCATGATTTAACAAAGAACCAATTTACTAAATTAATACTGTTTAATGTTACTAAAAAATACTAAAACTATTTTGTATGTAATGTAAAATTCTAACAAATGATAAAAAATACATTTCCAGAAGTAAACATAAAATATTTAGTTTGGCTGCTTTTACAATACAACATGCCAACTTCCTTCCTTTCCCCAAAACAAGCAATTACAATCACACAAAGCAAATGTTTAATACATTTCAGTTTACACAATTGGATTTTTTTCCCAAATAAAAGCTATTTGAGAGATTAACGGGATTTTTGTTTTAAATATTTTAAAGTTGTTTGCTGACAATTCACAGTTCAGTCCGTACAAACGATGTAAAATGTTTAGAGCTAAACTTCAAATTTTTAATTACTTTAATAATATACACATTAACTTCAACCATTACAACTACACAACACACATTTTTATAAAATATATGTCCAACAGTTCACATATATCCAAGAACAATCTTTTTGTCTTAAATAAAAAATATGAAGCGCCTGAGATATTAACAGTTATTATTATTAATTAGAGCATTACTTCCTGACAAATCATTGTAGTCTGCAAATAACGCTTCAATCTGTACAAATGACATCATTTTAGCAAGTGAGTATATTGGTGATTAAAAATGTCTGAACTGATAAAATGTACTTGAAATATATCTATACCCTGGTATGTGAGCAAAATTAAACTGGGGTTCAAAGTGAAAATGTATCTTCATTTAATGCTGATGAAAATCTTAGTTATAAAGCCTTTCACTGATGACTTTTTTTGTCTTTTGTCACATAAGCATGTAGTGGTCATCTTTACCACAGAGCACGCTAGTGTAGGTGAAAGTGTGCATACTCTTATTTGAACAAACCTCACATACACTCATTTTTATAGTTTATATTAGATTTTATCACAGTTTCACTGACGTTTTGGCAATTTAAGGAGCAGAAATGAATCTTCGTGGCTCCTTTCCATTCTGCTCTTTTGTCTTAGTGTGCTGTCACTACCCTGTTAACAGTGCTAATAGAAACTGATGAGACATTAGCTGTAATGAGCTGAGTGAGCTAAAGAAATAAAGATGAGTTCACTAAGCAGTCATTTCCACTAAAGCTAACTCTGACCATAATACCAGTGGACAACCACAAACACTCATTAGTAGGTCTCTATGTCCATTTCTAGTCCACGCTCAAAATGGTCAAGAGAAGGAGAGATTGAAGGAGTCTAATACAATGAGAGAAACCGTCAGTAATAAATAAAACCTTCTTGACAGAAGCTAAACTGTTGCTCACCTTGTGACATTATGATTCTTTACATGCTGCATTTCTGAAAAATACATTACAATATTTGCCAACAAAGAACACACTGCTGAATCGATCTCCACACATGATGGATACACATACTCAAGAAAACTGAAGTAAAACCTGAATATGTTATAGCATGGATTTTTCACACTGCCGTTTCTACAAGCTCCATTTGCAGCCGTATAGACACTCAATCAGCGGGGACAACTGTAAGATCCCTGTTGGCACAGAAACATCAGTGCGGATGAGCGTAATGACATAAGATTTCAGACTGTATCAATCAAACCACACACCGCTACTTCAAAGCCATTCAGGTGCTGTGACTACTCTAAAACACAGCCCTCCACCAGTTACAACAAATCACTTGCAATCACAGAAAGTAGATTGTGGCTGTGAGCCAGGATGGGTTATGCGTTCCGATTTGCTTTTTCCTCTTTTTCATGAATCCATACATCCCACAGGAAATAAAAACACTCAAATGTCAACTCTTTAAAAGGATATTTCACTCCAAAATGAATTCTGTCATCATCTACTCACACTCAAACCTGTATATTCCAACAACACCAGACCCCATTGACTTTCAATGAATGGACAAAAAGGGGGACAAATCTTCTTTTCTGCTTCATAACATAACCCTTTTATTTATGCACAGTATTAATGTGCCACAATTCAAAAGTCTGCGACAAAAACACATTTCTCATCAAATTCATCCAAGTTCAAGTGATCTGGGATGTGCTATCATATGTACTATCAAAGCTCGTCTTTTACTGTCTGACAACGAGTGTCTCATTTGCTTCTGATTTTATTTCTCTTCATAAAAAAATCCAAAACAAAGCTGATATTCAAATCAAACATAACCAAGATTTCCTATAAGCCTCCTGAGCTATAAAAGAGCAACGCCCGAGCAATAAAACCTTCCCCCCAGATGCGTTTTGGCGGATTTCCTCAGATAAAATCTTCATAATCAATTATTTAGCAGACATATATGTCGATCAATGGTGTGCGTTTGCCGTACCCTTGCAATTTTCATGTTCTCCTGTGCAAATGAGGACAGTGGTGTTTTATCATGTCTGTCATGTCATTTATCATCTCTGTAAAGATGCCTCTTCGAAGTTCACCGGGAAGATTTTTTTCCGACTTTTATTTTTTTCCAACTCATCCTTATGAGAACTTAAATGCCCTGTGACATTGAGAACTTCAAAGCGGCACTGCTGTAACTTCAAAGATGGTTTGAACTCTTTTTTCAGCCTCCCCGTGACAGAGAACGTCTTGTTTATTGACACAATGCAAAAAGCCCAGCACGAAAGATGGGATTGGGGGTTTGGGGGCGGCATCAGGGCAAGAAGGTGGTACCGAGTACAGCGTCGAGGGATGGGGGGAAAGAGGGTGGGAGGTGGAAGAGCATGTCTGATGCATTCAAAACACAAACGGTCATGAAAAGCTATCGAGTCCCAGCGAGCTCCGGACGCACGTAAAACAAGCGCATGCAAAAAAGCCAGTGGTTGTCTATTGGAAAGTGACTTTCACATGCGTCGTCCCTGGCTGGTAGAGGCGCCGTTTGAAATGGGGAATCAAAGGGGTTGAATACTGACAGGGGGCTGCCACATTAGGCATTCTTCTACCCTCGTCCCCTAAGGTGCTTATCCTCTGCAAAGTGGAACAATAGCAAAGAAGAAAGTCAAATGTGTCTCCTTACTCTTAAGGTGATTGCACGGCTTACATTTCTGACCAAGCTAGGAATGACACACTGCTGTCTGGTTTTAACGTTAATTGTAGTGTGTCCATGTTCGAATGTGTAACCACTCATCAATAATGCCCTGTGACACAGCCAAAGACCCCTTTATCATCTCTGGAAGCTGTAAAAAAGTTTATACATCCTGTAAAAACAGGGCACAATGTACTACACAATATTAAGTTGGAAATGTTACATTTATTTTTTTACATTTTATTTTTTAACAGTTGTTTAGTTGTGTTTTGGGGTTAAACATCCTGAAAATGGATGGATAATGTACTGGGATAAAAAAAAAAAAAAGAAAAAAAAAAAAAAAAATATATATATACTGTATATATATATATATTTACAGAATGTGTGTACATATCTATATACATACATTCATACACATAATATATATATATATTTATATATATATATATAAACAAAAAAATTATGGATAATGTACTGGAGGGAATATATAATTTTTCTATATTTATATATATATATATATATACATACAGTATATGTGTATATACTGTACTGTACATTAATTCATACACACACTTTATATATATATATACATTTTACGTTATTTTATATAATGCGCACACACGTTTTATTTTTGATGGAAAGCTCATAACGTAACAGAAAAAGTACCGGCAATTTTCTGCCAAGGAAAACAAAATCCATCCTTAAAAACATTTTAAAAATGCATTGGTTTAAAATGATTCTAAAAGACAGGAACATTTCCCTAATTGAAGAATCACTCAATGACAGGACATAAAAGAACAGCTGAATCAGTTGTTTTAACAAGTTCACTGAAACTGTTTAAAAGCAGTGATTCACAGAAATGAGTCAGACCTCCCATTACTAGTAGGAAACACAGAATCCAGTTCATTCATGTTTGTGTATCCAGTAGAATTAGAGTGTGGTTAAAACCCAGCAAAACACCATGAATCAGCTTCACAGTTTCACCATTTTTCCCCTCTCTTACTTCATTGAGTTTCAATAGCAGCCAGTTCACATGGAGGTCATGAGCATTGCATAAGGCAATAGCTGTCCAACCACATTACCTGCAACAGTCCAAACAAAGCTGAAAATCTTGCAGGGTGACGCACTAATCTGCCGTTTCACTGCAACATGAGAAAGCACCGTGTTTTGCACTGGGGGAAGTTTCATCATATACAACAAACCATTACATAGCTGTAGCTTATGACTACCTGAGGCTCGCTAGTCAAGAATGCTGGGTACTTATTGTCTCACATCTTGCTGAACAGCGGTAGGGGTCCACAATGAATAAACCTCTGGCATGATGATTGAGAGCATGTGCTTATTTTTTCATTTCACTGCACGAAATTGAATTTGACTTCACACTGCGCCATATTGCATTAGCTCAAAGGGTAACTTGTGATTACCCAGAGTACAATGGGTTTATTAGGGCATAATTGAAAATATAATTGTAAGTAAATTAGCTCACTATTGTGCGGGTGTATTTTAAAGCGATTAGAACTGAGAGGGGCTGTGCGATGAGTCGAAATGAAGGAGCTAATTATTGATTTGGGAATCCAGGATGGCATTTGCCACTTCCAATGTGATCCTGGGAAGCAGGATGAATAAAAAAAGGAGAAAACTATTGTTTTGTTTATTTTTGTTTTTCTCTGCGAAGTAACTAGAAGAATAGTTGAAATAGACAGAATACTT
>JAUMHR010000011.1:3755852-3766997 GCA_032361145.1 Enteromius fasciolatus | reverse complement strand
AGAAAACTATTGTTTTGTTTATTTTTGTTTTTCTCTGCGAAGTAACTAGAAGAATAGTTGAAATAGACAGAATACTTTACAATAAAGTAATATAACAGCTCTTGGATGATGGTTGGGGTTGGTAAGATTTATTTGTCTCTTATTTCTCTTAAGATTTTATCATCTTTTATGCTTACCCAGGCTGCATTTATTTGAGAAACAAAAAGGCAAGTTAATATTATGCAAAGATATTACAATTAAAATTATGTTATATTATAATATACTTAAAATGTGATGACAAACTGAAATTTCAGCAGCTATTATATCAGTATTTTGTGTCACATGATTCTTATCACACTTGAAAGCTAGAAGTTCTTCAAATTAGACAAAATATTTACACTAACACTACAATAAAGTCCTGTAAGGAAATACAACAGCTTATATAATACAAAAATAACTGAACAACATTTGTTAATCTTGGATAATGATTGTTGCTGATAAGATTTATTTGTCTCGTATGATGTCTCTTAATAAGATATTATTGTCTATTATGCTCACAAGGCGACATTTATTTTGAAAAGGCACGGTATATTAAAATATAACAAATTAAATTGTATAAATATTTTACAGTATATTATGCTCTATTTTAATACACTTAAAACGTGATGGCAAAGCTGAATTTTCAGCAGCAGTTATTTCAGCATTCAGTGTCACATGTTTATGATCACAAAATGGTTTTGCTGTCTAAAACATTTGTGGGAACCATCATACATTCATTTTTGGGGGGTTAAAAAATGGTTACATTGTAACAAAGTAAATGTAGAAATACATTTTTATATATCATTTATTATGAATAAACAATGAACAACTTACATACGAATCGACCTTAATCTACATGTAAAAATGAAGCAAGAAATAAAAATATATGCAACATATAAATAAAAATAGCAATCAGACAAATATGGTTGTGTTTACCTGCATTACTCTATGAATGACAGGTTTTCATATTCAGTTTTATTGTAATACCACCTACTGTATTATAGGAAAGGTTGAGCCTGAGTCTACATTTTTAATACCATAGAATGACCACAGAATGAGTGAGAGCATGTAACGTGTCCCTCAGGCATTAATCTCAATGCAAAGGTGCTAAGTTTCCAGGTTCAAGACTCCAGCACTACCAGAATAGGATTAGGAGACAATAGAGCACCTGAGGGACAGGGCAGTATGGGACAGCCAACCCTGGGTGAATTACTCTAATATCTCTACATAATATAATTTCCCACAGTGCTCTCTGTCACCCCCTCACCTGAAATATTGGTGTGGCTTGCTGTTGGCGATAGGGCTGCAAAATCCAAGAGTAGCACCCATAAACAGAGTCCATGGCACATGGCACTATTTCTCATCTCTCTCTCTTCCACACTGCCTTACAGGCCCAGGGGCCTCCCGACCCTTTTAATGTTGAGCAAATCTGTTCAAAGTTCATCCATCATTCGGGCAGCGCACTGAGACAGCGCTCCATCGGCCTCCTCCGCTGCTCCATCATACTCTCCATCACACAGTCTTTTCTTTTCTCCTCGCCCTCCAAAAAAAAAAAAAAAAAAAAAAAAGAAAACTTCAGAGACTCTGCTTGCCTTTGAGGTGAGGAGAGACAACGGCGAACAGCACAGCCTATGTGTGCGTACAATATCTTAACACCAAAAGTCTAAAGCGACTACCCCACCTCGGGATTCGTTCTGAAGACGTACAGTAGAGTCTTCTGACGTCATGTGGAAATGCAATTCACCAAAGCAATCCGGCTTGTTCTGGTTTACTTCTCTCTGACGCCGAGGTACAATATGCACCTGATGAAATTTGAGCTCACCTCCACTAGAATTTGCATTTGTGTGGAACAAATGTGTGTGATTTATTGAGGCTGTGGCGCACCGAGGGAAACTCGCTCGGCAGAAACTGCGTTTTACCATATATGCAACCTGGATGTTTCAATTGCAAGATTGCAGAGGGAAAACCCCTCGCTTTGGGTAAATTGTCAACACATCTCAAGATGATTGCTAAGTGCACCCAAGAGCATTATGGTGTTTGTTTCATTCTTTATGGTTTTTACATTGTACAATACAATTCTTAAATTATATTTACGTAATATCTGACTTTTACAATGTTTTTTTTTTCACCCATGTTCGAAGTGTAACATTGCTCTCATAGACTAAATAAATAGAATGCATAAAAAAAATGTCCACTTGTTTTTCAATATAATTTTGTGAAAAAAACAAAACGTCAAAATATGGGTTAATGAATGTTGTTATTCAGTGTAATTGATCATTTTAAGCACAAAATAAAACATCATATTCAAACCGGTAAATACTAAAATATACATAAATAATAATATATTATAATAAATAAATGATCATACCAAATTTTATTATATTTTGAATGAGGGAAAAAAACTCATATATTAATTACATTTTCCTAATGCATAGTATTATTGGTTTATATACCATTTCCATTGATTTGATTTAATTTAATTTATATCTAAAAGTGATAAAGCTTTAATCCTGTAGCATCCCTACAGGATTGGCCTATCAGAGGATCATACACAGAGAGATAAGGGTGAAAATAAGAGGTTAATTTGGAAATCGCTATTATTATTTTTTAATCTCCGAGAGTCAATCTCAACAGACCGTGAATGTTGAAGCTGATCTCTGAGGTTGTAAAAATTATGAAATTATGGACATCTTGAGTGAAAAAGAAAGGGAATTGAACAGACAGAGGGTATCAGGTGGAAATGGAGAGAGAGAGAAAGATGGAGATGGAGTGAGAGAGGAAGAGTGAGAGCGCGCACCCAGATGGAAACAACGCACCTTGGCCTGCCTGACACAGCCCTATTACCATAAACTTCATTTTTCTCCCTGAACACTCAGTAAATAAGAGCTGGAATAAGTGAACAAGCCCATCCGGCGTTTCGAGGAGAAAATGGGAAGAGAGGAGGAGGAGGAGGAGAAGAGGAACGGGGGAGCTGCTGAAGGATGCCGACACAGAGGAGATGCCTCGTACAATCGAGCAGCTCTATAATATCAATCAAGCATGACGCGTAAATTTTCTTTCTCGTGCTCGTGTTGATTTATCCTTAGCCTCGCAGGTAATTCAGCTTCCCTCCAGAGACCACGCACACTCAGTCTGTTCATATACTTCTTTTAGCACCCCCTTTCTCAATTTACATATGAAAAAAAAACATTTAAAATAAGTGTTAGGTTTCATTCGCTTCTCTCACTTTACAGTGGTTTAAAAAAGGAAATATCTGAGGAAAGAAGAAAGCCAAAGTTAATAAAACAGGTGAGTTGTATTTAGATGTATTAACTACTGAAGCGATGTTGTATGTGAAAGAAAATCGATTTAGTTATAGAGAAAATAGTGTTAAATAGGGTAAAAAACAACAATTTGGCCAATAGTGTTAACTTTCAAATGTCCAAAACAAAACAATTACTGCATGACTTGTGATACGGTCAAGTGTAAGTTTATATATTATATGACTTTATTTAATGTTTTTTTCTATAATATTCACGACTGAAATACCTCAAATCTACTCTATTGCCCTAAAAAGCTAACAAAAAATCGAATCGGAAATAACATCTAACAACAGATATATTGCAGATAAGACAGATTTCAATTAAAAACACACATTTAATAAACATCTGGGTGTTGCACGACTCTTATCAGAGTTTTTCAGTCCACATACGGACTCCCTTGTGTAGAAGTTCAATTACCCCAAAACCTCTGCAACACAAATGCAGCGCCCCGCGGAGAGCCACAGTGAACCCTCAGAAGCGACGGCAGAGGCATTTGCGCGCCACTGCAGTGGAACAGGTGCGGAGGACGAGACCTCTCTCACAGGAGTGCTAATACCCATTGGCACGGGCTGCGCAGAAGCGGGCGGCACAGCATGGCACCGCGCTCAGCCACAGCGACGGCGAACAGCTGGTAATGTGGGGCTGGCACACAGGGGGTGGATGTGGGGGTTTTAGGGAGGTTGCAGAAGCCGCATTCTGGCCTCCTGCTACATCCGAGCGGGTTCTGAAGTCATCCGGACCAGCGCAGCTGTGTCACCAGCCAACGGCACATTCAGGCTGACAACAAACACCCCTCCCTCACTTATTCTCTCTCATGCAATCCAAAACCTCTCTGTTCATTCCACCACTTAGTCGCTAGCCATACGATAATGTACCACAGCAAACATTGTTTTGGCACAGTTCTGCACTACTACCAACTTCATTCGAGCAACTACTGCCATTAAAAAAGAAATCCAAATGGCAGGCAAAACCTAAAACCTTCTGCTACTGAAAGTCCCATATCATCTTTGTATGGTTTTCCAGAAGTAGCAATAGATTTTTGATTTATTTTTATTTACTGTTTCTATTTAGTTTATAAGAGGGCAACAGTGCTCGTTGTGGCTCACTTGGGGGCATGACCAAAGGGTTTTGAAACACCTAGTACTACCAAACATTTTCCTAAATTTCTTTTCTTTTTCTTTGCTGTGTTCTCTCTTCTCCATATCTTTCTCTTCTTTTCTTGCTGCTTTCCTTTTCCTTTCTTCCCTTCTCCTTCTTACTTTCATTCACCATTTACTTGTTTTACCTTTTTTTCTAGATATACCCTTCCCCATTTCATCCTTTCCTTCTGGCCTTTATTTTCCTTTACCTGTTGAATTTCTTGCCTTTTCCATTCTTCCTTCCTACAATCTATCCCTCTTTCCTTTCTTTCTTTGACTTCCTTTTTCCTGGTTCCTTCCTGCCTTACTTACTTGCAGACCATGCTGCCTTTCTTTTTTCCTCCTTTCCTTCCAGCTGTCCTATCTTTTTTTTCTATAATTCCCGTTGTTCACGCCTGGTTCAACTTTTCCTCTACTTTCTCCATGTAGAGAACTTGACAGCCAGCAATCACCATGCATCTTATATGAAAAAGAGTAAAAAGTAAAAAGACTTTAGAAAAGGTGTGCACACATTTTCTTTTTCAGTTTAACTGCACTGCAAAATAGACTTATCAAATTGAGAGATTACACAAATTATTTTTGCAATTTGTAAAATTCAGTGCATTTAAAAAAAAGCGGTGGAGTCTGAAAAAAATGTCCCCTCAGTTGAAATTTAACACAAGATAGAAAACTAATTAATCTGGGAGCTGCACACATGTCTAGGTACAGATCGACAGTGTGTAGATCTATCAGAAGACTACCACAGGTAAAAAGAGAAAAAAAAAGAGAAGTCATTAAAACGTGTTTTGTGGTAATTGGTTGAGTGGGCCGGGAGCTAGAAATACTCGACACGTGAGGAATGGAGCATGCTGGTCATGTCCTATAGTGCGACATTGGTTAATAAAAAGACTCGTGTCACTGCAGGCTACCGGCGATGTGTGTTTCACCCTCCAAAGGTTTAGTGCACCAGCAATTTATCGGCCGTAAGGCAAAAGCCACTCAGTATTACCAGCCTCCCGCACCACCTCCCCAGCCTCCCTCTATCTAAATGAATGGCATGCAATCCATCGCCTCGGATCCATTCAATTTCATAGGGTTTTCAAGTGCAAGTCATTTTCTGCACTTAATATCACGAATGAATGTTGCAGAGAGAGGAAGGAAGAGAGGGACGGGAGGGAAAAAAAGGAGAAAATTTGGAATGTTATGTGAAGATCGACATGACAGATTAATCTTTGATGGTGACAGAACGTATCAAATTACCTCCAGCACACCTGGACACAAAAAAAGGCAACGTTTATTGGTTTTGATCACGTCAGGGGTCCACCTCTAAAGACAATTTCACAGGGTTCATGCTAATCCTGCATGTTTGGACTGGTTGAGCCCATAATACAAAGATACAATCTCCACACAAGCATACGACTAAATTACTTCCAGCCAAATGATTATTAAAAACACACTGCCTCCCCTGGATCAGACTTTATCTCATCCGGCTAAAATAGACAGTTGTCATCTCAGGCAAATTATATGAAAATGAGGCGAGATAGCGACTGTTTGATCCGGCTTCCACAAGCTGTTAGAGCAGTAATTCCTGCCCCCAAAGAAGGCTTGTTTACCACACATTACAGGAATGAGGAATGAATGGCAAATTAGCTGTGTGAAAAATGAAAATAAGACATTAACAGTGTGAGGATTAGGCACGCCGTATACATATGTATGATTACAAATTAAAGGCTTTTCTGCTCTCCCAGAGTCCCCAATGTAGTTATTTCATTTCAATGAAATGCATTATGAAATTGAATATTAGTCAGGCGCGCACACACAAATGAACACGCGCACTAAAGTATCACTCCACGACCTCTTCGCGATGTCCTCTCAGAGTCTTTGTGGCGGCGCGAGGGGGACAGAGGGAGGTCTTAAAGGGCGACTTTAAACAGGGTCTTGTAGCTGCATTAGAATTCTAAGTATTTAAGTAGTGAGTATAAAGGAGGGTCCCGCGAGCCTGATCTCTCTAATCTACAAATGGCTCCTTGCTATTAAACTGCTAATTCTGGGGATTAAGGGATCCCTGAGAACACAATCCCCTTTCCCACTTTTTTTTTTGAGTTTGCTGAAGGTGTGGGTTTAAATATTAATGAGCTGGGAAAGGAAAGGTGGGGGAGCAGAAATTAGACGTGTAGAATTTCACTGGGAAAAAAACGTAAACGCTGTTTTTGTACCACTTGGACCTATGTGGATGAAGAGTCTGTTAATTAAAGTATCAAACAAAACCCGCACTCACATGTGTTCATGAGCGCAATTTATCTGTCCAAACACAGAAAACCAAGCGCATGCACGTGACGAGCAGAAACACGGCAACAAACGAACTGTGTCCACTGCACCGAGAGCGGTCCTGCCTCGCTGGCAGCTCAGAGAAGCAACAGCATTAAAATTTAAATAGCTAGAATGATGATGGGCCGAATTCTAACAGTTGCAGAGCGCAGCAAAATGATTGCTGCTTCTTTCTATTTGTTTCTGGTCAGCTGCTCTACCCTGGGTTGCTGCGGTGGGTCCCTGAACGTACACTGAGGTCTGTCTGCCTCTCCCACACACTCCGAAAAGGTCAGACGTGTTTCAGACGAGCGTCTTTAACTTGGGAACAAGCGCTCGCTGATTTGCTGTCCTCTCGCTGCCATTTCTAAACAATTGTATGATTTAAATTGGGAAAGAAAGAGAGAAAGAAAGAATGAAGGGAGGAAATGAAAATGAAAAATACACATTGTGTCATACTGTCAATGAACTATTGAATAGCAGCCCACAACACTGACGCCAGCAAATGAAATAATACCGTTCTTGATACGGACAGCAATAAAAAAAACAAACTAGATTTGCATTTCCTGAAGGAAATACCAGTGCTTGCAAAGCAGGAAAAGAATTGCGTTAAAGTTTTAGTCTTTGCTTCTGCCTAAATGAAATGCTACTTCGCTGGTATAACGACAGTCAGCAAGTGTCTCGTTTTATGTCGGCTGTGTTTGAGCAACCAACCTACAACACAACAGGCAGAGACAGCTAAAAAGAAAAACATTCACAATTCACTATGCAAATATACTTAAGACCAATCACAATTCAGCATGCAAATAATATTATGAAGCTAGCGCTACTTCGTTTTAACTAAGCAAATTTAAAGTTTGCCAAAAACAAAACACTTGGAATTATTTACAAAGCAAAGTTAAGCAGTTTGGGTTGAATCCACTGAAGAAAATTAATATATACGGGTATGTTTCAGGAATATTAATGCAGTTGTGCCTTGCAAGCACTGTTAACTGCATTCTCTATATATCTATTTGTTTAAAGCGTGTTGTGCAGGTAATAAATTGCAAGATAAATATTTAAGACTGCATTATATATCAGCTGCGTGCTTGCTTGTGTGCCTTATAACAGAACAGTGGTATAGTTTCAAATCACACACCTTTGCGCGACTGTAACTATTGTGGTGTTTGCGAAGCAATTTCTAATAAGGCAAAGACAGCCATTTCTCTGATTGTCTATCACACAATGTCACAAGCTGCGATTCATTTAGAGCGGGCGCTCTTTGAGGTCCCATGATCAAAGGATGACCCCATACAGAGCCTATTCATTAGGACGGCCTCTCCACCTTATCCGGTGTGCCAACACCGCTTCATGTTCTAATACTGAATTTCTATGCTGCTGGTTTTTCCTCATTACAAGTGCTATTATGAGGTATCTTTGCTTTGGAATCCAATTACTACACATGACATTAATTCCGACATAATTACCTGTGAGGTGCAAGCAGGGCACATTGAGGTGAAGTCGAACGAACGGGTGGCGAATGAGGGTTCGTGTCTAATAGGACAATCATTTGGACTAAATCTCATTATTGAATTAATGGAAGATGCTTGTTTTCAATCAGACAAGAACAACAGGGTACGTGCTTTAATTCAATTAGATGTGCTTATGGGTGAAAAGATCCTCCTCTCAGGAGGCAGTGTGGATTCGCTGAATCAAAGGCCTTGTTTGAGGGAAGTTGCGCCGTTTTAAAGGCGCTCGGAGAATCCTTAAATCAAACAGCGAAAAAGTGTTTTTACATTCACTTTGCACAGAAGGGAAAGGTGATGCGCACATAGTCACATCATTCTGTCAGAGACGTGGGGAGGATGGGAACACGGCAGACCGTTTCCATAAAATCAGCTGAGCAATCAATAGATCTCCAGCAATAAAAGTACGTTCTGCTTGAAAGTTTTGGGGTTTTACCAAAGTTCAAATTGATATGATGATGATGATGATGATGGATAGTGGAAGAGCAGGTTCTGGCTGATCAAAATGGGAACGTGTCTGTTTCATGCAATGGTTAAGAAGACAGATCTGACCTGCAAAGTATCAGCGTTAGATCAGAAATGCTGCCAATCAGCAGTGATGTACAATAAACGGTGACTACGGTGTGAGGAAAAACACCTGTCTGTCTATTTAGGCTGTGTTATGACAGGCTGACATTTTCCTCATTTCAGAAAAGTTTTTTTTTTTTACCTTTTAAAAATTGACTGCTCAATTTCATTTCCTAAGGCCTGAGTGATGTTTAAAACGCGATTTTAAAATCAAACAATGCTTTCCTGGTTAATGACGTAAATTTCATATTTAGCCAGGTTGAATATATTTTGCCAAACTAATAAAAAGATGACTCGCATTGAACTCAAGATGCTAGCAAGCACAATTTACAAACCAAATAAATAAAAGCAAACAGTGACTTTGCTAGCTTGTCACTGACTAGTTGTGAATACTTACAATTAAATTTAAAAGAGAAATAAGAGAGGAAGAATAGAAACATGTCTTTACATGTCTTTTCCGTTACTCAAATCCTACATTTTTTGAATATGGAGTACTAAAGAAGAACAGCATCTAGTCTATAACATATTTTAGAGCTAGGCATATCACGATCTGCAATATTTCATTAACTTCCATGTTTTCAAAACTCCCTGATTCTGCCTTACAGCTCTCGTCTTGCTCTGTAAAATCCACAAAGTGCTCACAGAGCAGTGCGACAAGATGGTAAGAAAGTGATATCGCTGAAAAATATTCACTATCCAACATGTAACAGTTAGTCGAAGCTGAGAAAGCTACCTGAAAAAATCTAGCATTGCGTATTCGCTTTCGCCAATTCCTCCAGCTTTCCTTAAAGCCTCTTGCATCTCTCCTACTCGCTGCCTGCTCCCAAAACCAAACAGTAGGACATTAAAAAGGCTTTTAGACAAACATACCCAAACTGAAGGCCTGCAGATAGACCCCATTAGGCCAGTGGAGCAGCCAGCTGGAAAAAAAGGAAACCTCAGTTGGCCTTGCGAGACCTTCTGAGTGTAGTGAACTAGTGAGCTCAGTGGCAAGCACTAAAAGTGACATATAGTGGCCTTTCTATTTGCACTTGGCTAAATGACAGCGGAGGGTATTTTACACTGCATTGCGTGTTTCTTCGAATGAATCCAGACATTTGTAACCATAATTTAGAGACTGACCATCTAAAAGGCATTTTAGATGGAGCCGTTTTCCAACAGCACATATATCTTACACTAAACAGACACTGTTATCAGTAAAAGTTCTATTTCCCTAGAATTTACAACCACACTACCATTTAAAAGTTTGGAGACTGTAAGATGTTTAAGTTTCTTTTGCTCTCTTATGATGGCAAAGCTGAATTTTTTCACAGTTTCATGATCCTTCAAAAACCCTTCTAACATGCTGATTTGGTAAACAGGAAACATTTCCTATTATTACAGTATCTTTGACAAATAGCACATCTTCCAGTTTAATCACAAAACATTTAGAGTACAAAAACTAGTTGTAATGTTCACAGACTGTGTCTCCAAATATTTCTATTGGGTTGAATTACATTGCACCGAAAGTGTTTACTTAATATCAACAATCATTAAAGAGTTAGTTAACCCAAAAATGAAATTTAGCCTTCTTCTTCTTAGCTATCTTAGGTGTATATGACTTTCTTCTTTCAGGCGAATCCAGTCAGAGTTATATTAAAAATCGGCACTTCTAAACTCTATCACTGAAGTGGGCAGGTGTTTCCCTTTAACAATTAAACATGTTAAATGAAGTGCACGCAAACATAATAAAACGTGGTCCACGTGGCTCCAGGGAGAAAATAAAGGCCTCCTGTAGCAAAACCATGTGTTTTGTAAAAAAACAAAAATCCATATTTCAAATGTAATTAACACTTTTCTCTCACTTACTTTTCTATCGCTGAGCAATACATCTCGGATTGGATTAGTAAAAAAGGTATAAATTCCTACGATGGCTTGAGGGTGAGTAAAACACATTTTAATTATTTGGGTGAACTAACCCTTAAATGAAGGTTTTATTGTTTTGTTGTTAATTTGATAGAAATGTGGCTATTTCACATAAAAAAATTAAAAAATGTAAAAAATAAAAAAAAAGAATGTGAGCTTGCAATTAACTGTGCAGAGGTGGTTTTAAAGCTATAGTTTCCCTATAAATAAAAACCGTCATAATTTATTAAAGGGGTCATACAAACCCAGTTTTCCACGAGCTAATATGATTATTTAGCGTCTTAATAGAAAGTTTGTAATATACTTTGTTTTAAAATTTCTCAAAGATAGTTTTAAAAACTGTCATAAACAGCTCTTTTGAAATCACTCTGTTCTGTGTACTTCCCCTTTAAATCTTTACGAGCTCCGCTGACTCCGCCCCTC
>JAUMHR010000011.1:3743802-3755752 GCA_032361145.1 Enteromius fasciolatus | reverse complement strand
CAGTCTGTACAGTAGAAACACCATTACACCTATGAAGAGAGACACCCCAGAAAACATGAGTGTGTGTGTGTGTGTGTACCACAGTAATGATGTGAGGAATACTCTACATCTCATATTACCTTTTCATTAAAGATATGAATGTGAAATAGCTGTTGCTATAGAAACGCTTGAGTGAAAACTCTGAGCATCATGTAGAATTACATTGTTTACACACACACACACACACACACTAGAAATGAGTCTGTGTTTTGCTAGCTTTCATTAGCTTGTACTCCAGTGATAACTGATGAATATTTTGATCAGAGAAGTAATTTCTCGTCTCACACACACACACACAGAATAATGAGCTTCCAGGCGGTCGATCGAAGCTCAAACCTCATGAAATGATGATGATGATGAAAGAACATTCACCCTGATGAGACACGTGACTCTGTATCTAAACCTTCATATTAAAACTGATTTGTGTGAATATAATCATTTATGTGACGATGTCTGATCAGTCCTCTCAGATTCTTGAGGTCATGGTGAGTTCACCACAGATCAGATATTATATTCTCATAGTCATGTCAGATCATCTCCAGTCTGTCAAGGTTAGTTAGCTATTGATTCCCATTTTCCCATCATTAATTAGGTCACATCTGTTTGTATTCAGTTTGGTGTCTTGTCTATATCTGTCTCTGGAGCACAGCAGCACTGTAAAATTATACATTTTTCTTTTATGCCAGAAATCATCAGGATATTAAGTAAGATCATGCTTCTTGACGATATATATAGTAATTGTCCTACTGTAAATATATCAAAACTTCATTTCTGATTAATATGCATTGCTAGAACTTCATTTGAACAACTTTAAAGGAGATTTTCTCAATATTTCGATTTTTCTTGCACCCTTAGATTCCAGATTTTCATACATTATCCGATCCCAAGAAACCAGACATTGTGAAACACATTTCATAAAACTGACCCGACTGGTTTTCTGCATCAGGCTCACACTTTGTGTGGTATGGTAGTGTTTTGGTTTGTATTGTTTTCTGTGTGTTGTTGAAGCAGTAAGTGTGTGTGTGTGGTGATTCTGGTTAGTTAAGTAGGTTGAATCACTCTGGGCGGCGTGTGATCATCTTTCAGGCGAACTATCAGAAAATGGGGCAGAAAGCGCCTCGTTCCTCCGTCTGTGTCTCGAACTCGTTCTGAAGCTCTTCTCTTCAGACCACAGGACGTGGATGATATACAGTCCATGAACACATCTTCCAATAGTTCATGTCTCATCTTCTATTTGTCATTTTTCATTAATTATTCTGATTTTTATTTACTTAATGAATACCTACTTTTAGGACGTTTAAATTAAATTAAATTCAATTATTAAATGTGGTGGAAAAACATCAAATTAAATGGTGACTTAGTTGTGACCAAAAAACATAACGTTTTTAAGGTGCAGTAAAGCCATGTTGTAGCCTATCAGTAAGGGGCGTGTCCACTCATTATGCGGGAGGTGCCTGTTGGATAGCATGTTTATGAGTTAAGGGTGGAGCTATCTATGCAGGGGTGTGGTCTTTTGAGTGAGGGGCGTGTCTGTTGTGATGATTAATTCACTTAAACTGTTTTTTTTTTTTTTTTTACATTTTGCACCTTCAACCTAACATTTTTAAATTTCATGTCCATGTCATGTCCAATATAAATAAATTTGCTCCTTAATATAACACAGAATAGCAGCTGTATTTGTATTTTGATCTTTTTTTAAGACTTTCAAGGGTTACATGCCTTACAGATATATTTCTTTCAGTTAGAGTTCTTCTTCAAATTCCAGTTCAGTTTCATTTTATTCAAATAATTATATTTTCACAAGTTTTTTCATTTAAATTGACATTATCTTTCATTACAGAATTTTCTCTTGTCACGCAGTTTCTGCAGAAACACATCAAATCTACAAAACCATACAATAATTCTCAGCCTTTGACTCGCCAAAAGTGTTTTGGATATTTTGGATTATGTGTGCATTTGAAATTTTTGGAAGCTTTGTGTAATGAAAAGGAAGCCAGTTCTATATTTTGCAGACATTGGATGATTTTAGCGTGTAGTATGTGTGCATGCTGCACAGAGTACATACTGCAGACGTCTTCTGCTCAGTGAAGCATGACGTAAACGTCTCTCTCGTTTCTCTCGCCTCATAAAGATGAAGCGCACCGTCCCGCTCGGAGAAAGTCTCAAAGAAAATGATTATGAGGTCGATTCCATTTCCTCAAATGTGTGTGCCATTGCAGGCGTGTGATGATGATGTCGTTAAAGGCTCTTCATTATATCCTGCTCTGGTCACATGACCTTGTTATCTGTCCCGAGCAGACCGGTCCAACAATGAAGAACACACACCACAACAGAGATAAACAGAGATCCTTCAGGAGCAGAATCCAATCAAACACACGTGTTCATGAGCGTCCGATCCTATCTCCTCCAGAGAAATGAAGACATCTCTGACCTTCAACAGAGAATGAGTGTTGGTTTTTAATATAAGAAGTCCTGTTTATAGCAAATGTAAAAGCACACAAAAAAGTACTATCCGTATATTTCAACATTGTATAGAGAAACAAAAAAAGTAAAAAGTTTTAATTTAATTCAGTAAGTGCTAAAACTAAATTTACTAACATGCATGTGTAGCCTATATATATATATTGACAATAATTAAAATGACAAAAAAAACAAAACAGCACAATTACTAGAACTTCAAGTAAAATTAAAAACAGGGAAAAAAAACTAGAATATTATCTGTTATATTTTATTATAATATAATAATAATATTATAATATAATATTTCTGCTAAACTTTTCTAAGCTCTTCAGTGCTGCTTTAGTGATTAACCCCTGATATTTTGATGACGGAAAACACTTCAGATCTAAATTATTATTTATTTATAAAATATTTATTTATTAAATCAGTAGATGTTTGTGCATGAGACATATTTTCTCCTTTATGCAAAACACTGATTACGGCTTTCTCTCTCACACACACTTGAGTCGTGTTAGATGTAAGATCGAGGGGCTAATCCACTCCAGATACACACCGTCACTGGATTCCTGTCACAGACACTCATTTGCATATTAATGAGACTAACAAATACTCCCTTAATGACCTGCAGCTCGACTCCATCAGTTCCAGCTCTGTGTGTTTTACAGTCTCTGTGTTTCATGATCAGCTCTTAATAACCATCCCACAGGACACACACACAGTTCTCAGTGTTTCAGGAGTGTGTTAATGAGACAAGGTCGTTAACATCTGCTGGAAATCATCACCATGTTCAGCACAAACTGAGGCTGATTGATAAAAGCAGTGTATGATTCTGACCCCATTCATTACAGTCAGAACAACAAAACACTCATCATCATCATCATCATCAGCTCGTTAAACATGTTCATTATGCTGATAATCACTGTACTAATAAATTAGCGTGTTTACACCAGTTCATCCTTCTTCTGTTGTAATGCATCTGTTCCAAACCTTAAAAAAATAAGCGGTTTTAAATACAGTGAAAATAAATGTTGACTTAAACTGAGAGACACACCATCTTTTTCTTCGAGGAATAGTAATAATATTAATAATATTTCCTTTTATTGCAGCTCTAAAATTTTATTCATCATCAAACCTGATGTTTTAAATTCAACACAGATGCATAAACGGCATTGTTACAAAAAATAAAATATATATATATATATATATAACTAAATAAATTAATAAATATTCTTCTTTTGAACATTCTAATCATAAAACATTTTATTATCACTGATAAACTATTATAGTTTTTGTTAATATTTTGAATGATTTTTATTTGATCACTTTTCATTTTCATTTTAAGTTAAAGTTTTAGTAATTATGTTGTTTTTAGTTTTATTTAACAAAAAAAACAACTACTGTAAATAATAAACACAACTGTTTTCAACATTGATATTCATACGTTTGTAATAAACATCACACAGAAAACTGGAGTAATGATGAAATGCTGAAACTTCAGCTTCAATCACAGAAATAATTTTCATATTCAGATAAAAAAACTTGTTTTTAATATTATTAAAAAATTTGGACTGTATTTTTGATCAAATACGTGTAGCCTGAGTGAGCAGAAGAGGAACATTAAAACAGTTAGTGTACAGCAAACAGCCTCAAGTTCAAGATTTATAAAAACTAAGTTTTCAGTATAAATGGAGCTGAATAAAGCATTGCTTATTTGAAAAGTCCATCTGAAGGCATCTAAAGGCTGCTCTGACCCGGCTCAGCTCCTATATCAGTGTGGAACTGTTTTTAAACCACCTCTAAGCAGCATAAACAGAGAAGATGCTGAGAAATAAGATTCTCTGGTCTGATGAGACTAAGACAGAACGTTAATTCTAAGCGGTATGTGTGGAGAAAACCAGGAACTGCTCATCAGCTGTCCAATACAGCCCCAGCAGTGGAGGCAGCATCATGCTGTGGGGGTGTTTTTCAGCTGCAGGGACAGGACGACTGCTTGCAATCGAGGGAAAGATGAACTGGAGAGGATCTGCAAAGAGGAATGACAGAGGATCCCCAAATCCAGGTGTGCAAAACTTGTTGTATCTTTCCCCAAAAAGACTCACGGCTGTATTCCATCAAAAGGTGCTTCTACTAAATACTGAATATTTATGACCATGTGATATTTCACTTTTTCTTTTTTAATAAATCTGCAAAAATGTCAACAATTCTGTGTTTTTCTGTCAATATGGGGTGCTGCGTGTACATTAATGAGGAAATAAATGAACTTCAATGATTTCAGCAAATGGCTGCAATATAACAAAGTGAAAAATTGAAGGGGGTCTGAATACTTTCCGTACCCACTGTATAATTATGGTGTAAAAACTTTTATTTTGGATGTGATTAATTGCGATTAATTATTTGACAGGACTGAAACAAATAAATAAATGGCCCTCTTTTTTTTTTAAACATCAATTTTATTCATCATCTCTTGAGGTTCTTGATTGCACACAATAGTGTTTTTGGCTTGTTTTTCAGTCCAAATATCTAACCATCTACATTCACTTGAGAAGCAAAACAAAATTAAAACAATAAGATCTGCCAGTGTAGTCAGAAAAAAAGAGTCACGTTTTCTTTTTATTTTTCGTACCACATTTAAACATATTTTTCTTGTTAGGCATAAACTCACTTTATTCATATGCATATTTTTGCTTCTGAAGTAAATGCATCTTGATTTAAGCATGTGTAGATATTTGTCCTGGAAAACAAGACCAAAATACTGAATAAGAGCTTCACTTTTCTCATTAAACCACTGAAACATGTTGAAACCTGAGAATAATCTTTATCTTGATGAAGACCATTCATATTGAAATATAATCTGTATATTTCAGACAGATATTGAGCTGTTGTTCTGGTCAGTATCTGTAGGGATGTTTTGTTTTCTTTAGTATCTCTACACAGAAATGAATGATAGTTTGTGAGTGATGAGGATCATTGAGCTGTTGTCATAGACTCTACGAGATGAGCATTTAAGGAATACAGATATGGATTAATCTGACGGCTGTCTTCATTAAACATTTACAAGACAGAAGACATCTGTGAATAATTCATGTCAACTGTAGTTGAGCTTATAATACATACATATATATATATATATATATATATATAAAGAGAGAGAGAGAGCTCTCTACAAATAAAACTGATCAGATATAATGATCATTAAACCAGGTATGCAAAGAAATTCTAGTTAACTATAACCAAAATAAAAACTAGAGGCATAAAAATGTAAATAAACAACAGTTGGAATTTGTGCTGTTTTGTGATTAATTGCATTCAAAATAAAAGTTTTTGTTTACATTTATTATTCATAAATACAAACACATGTATGCATAAATTTAGGAAGAAATGTTTTTGTTATTTTTTGTCTATTGTTAAATATATTTCTACAATATAATAAATAAGAATGCATATGCACATACATATTTCCAAAATATATACTGTACTTGTGTGTATTTATATATAAAATAGTAAATTATGTTTATGTGAGAATAGGGTTAGAAGACCCTATCTATCGCGCAGCGGGTGCTACAGGTCCGAGGCCCAGCCCCGCCCGGCCTGTTTAGAGCACTGCCCCGAGGAAAAGCGACTTCCGGAGCCGCCAAGACCCCGCCTTGATGAAGAGCGGTGTGTGTGTGTGTGTGTGTGTGTGAGAGAGAGAGAGAGGTGAAAGCGAGAGTGAGGAAGAGCAGGAGAGGAAGAGCGGAACACAGCCACTCGCGCGTTTCCTGCGCGCGCGCACACACACACACACGCGCGCGCGCGCGTCCCGGTTACAGGAGCCGGTTCAGTTTGGATTTTTCACCCTGTGATGATGATGATGATGATGAAGTTTCTCGGTGCTGTGTGAAGATTTGTGAGCTGGACGCGGTTCTCGGAGGAGGATGAGCTCATGACGGACACCAGACACTAACGGTAAGAGCTCCGGGACCCACCGGCTCTGATCGATCATCGAGATCGGCTCTGATCGGGATTGACGGGTTTCACGGCGTGCGTGATGTGTGTGTGTGTGTTTCGCTGCGCGCGCGTGTGTGTGTAAGAGAGAGAGAGAGAGACTGCATTACTGTCCTGATGATGAACTATTTTTCAGGTGTACTATTTTTAATGTTGTAAATATTGTAAATCTGAAAAATCCAGGAGTTTTTCTCCGGTTGATAATTTAGATTAATTGATCCGATTTCAATACAGGAGCAGTTTAATGTGCATTCAGATCGACATTTGTCATTTTCACACTTATTCAGTTATAAAACTGAAAGTTGGATTAATGTATTGCCACTGAAAAAAGCACCATGATATTAGCATGTTTACACACACGTGTATGATGATCATGCCATGTTATTGTTTAACCCATGCTCCATAAAAGTCAAGTATCAAATTATGACGCTGTCACTTGTGATAACAGCGTAATTGCATTATTTGGAGTCAGTTGTTTAGTATTTGTCTGGAGTCTGCAGATGAAGAGGATGATGATGATGTGAATGACTGATAATTCATGAATTATTAATAGGAATGATTGACTGGTTTGGTGACATCTCTGATGTAGTTCATCTGAGGTCACTCTGTGTTTCTGACTGGCTTTCAGTTTCGATGCATTCATGGACGCACATTTCAGATCAGTCCATAAACTCACACATGTGCTTTAGAATTCATTTCACTTACAAATCCATTCACATAATCTCACTGTCATCATCACGTGTCTTTAAAAGCAGCGCCGCAGTTTCACTTATTCTTATCTTCAGACTTATTTAACTCGTATTAATGATGCTCTCCAGAATCTGTATTCACGCAAGCGTCCAAGGGTGTCTCAAAGGCACACGACAAAAGCCTTTTATACCCCGATAAAGAAGGAGTCTCTGCTGGCACGTAAAGGAGAAATCTCTATTGTGTGTATGATCGAGACGTGAAGTCGAATGGAAACAGGACATCAGGAGCTGGAGAAGTGTGTGAAATGATTTCATCCTTCAGGCTTTTGTGTGGCTGTCAGCAGGACTTCAGATCCGTCTCAAGGTTAAAGCTGCGCTCTTGCAGGCCTGATCTGAGATCTGCTGCACTTACGTTCGTTTCTTCAGCGGAGGCTTCTAAGAACAGAGCTGTTTGATAAAACTTAGCTTCTAGCCAAGATTGTTTGATTATTGATTATAAAAACTACATTAATGTACATTAATGTGACAGTTTGTGTCTGATTTTATCGTTGGTGTAGGCTGTAGATGTAAAATGTATCAAATATAGCATTATTTGATTGTAATAAAGTACATTTATTTAGTTATTTAGCAGATGCTTTTAGCCAAAGCTTCTCCCAAATAAAGACAATGGAAACAGTCAAATCAACAAAACAATTATATGTAAGAGCATATAGTGTTGATAAGGCAGTGCTGATATGGAATATTTTATTGACATGTAAAATATAAGTATATTCATCACGAATATGGACAGCTCTCAGTATTTAGATGTTTTTGTTCCCTCAGATTCCAGATGTTCTAATATTGTCCTATCTCAACAAACCACACATCAGTGGAAAGATTATTTATTATAGAAATTGTTATAAAAAATCTCAGTCTCCAAAAATGGACTCTTATGACTGGTTTTGTGCTCCAGTCTTCCATAACTTCTGTGTTCAGTAGAAGAAAGAAGGTAACAGCGATGACAGACATCTGATTTGTGTGTGTGAACGAGTGAAGTTTGTAATGTGTGTGTGCCGAGTGTGTGTGTTTCTGGGTTTCCTGCGAAGCCTCACAGAACAGCTGAGTCTCAAGGCCTGATGGAACTGAATGTGTTCACAGATCCTCTCTCAGTTCAGCAGCTCTCCAGCGTTAGAAGCTCCTGATGACGGTTCGTTTGTCCATTCCAGGAGATCTGATTGGCTCTTATCTCTCACACACACACACACACTCTCCTGTGGAGGCCGGACAGATGGCGACCCTTCTCTCCCGGAGCAGGAACATAAGCGTATCTCTGGAAACTCCTTCTCTGTGGACCTGAAGTCCGATCAAGCCGCTCTCGCTCAGAGGGTTCAGTGATCGGTGATGAGATGTGATAAACTGAGAGAGCAGCTCCCCCTCATTTATATCTGAGCCAAGGGTAGTATAGTAAAATTAAAACTAATAAACCAAATAAATAAATATATACTAAAACCTTAACTGAAATGAAAAAAATATATATAAAAACTATACTAACACTTAATAAAACGGATCTAAAACAAAAACTACTAAAAATGAAAAAAAGAGTGAAATGAAAATGACAATAGAAAATATACAAATAAAACTGATTCAAATGATGTGTGTGCAAGTATGTGTAAGTGTGTGTGTGTGTGTGTGTGTGTGTCTAACAGGCGTTTAATAACAGTGGTGGATGGCTCTCAGCGGTAATGCTCATCTCTCTGCTTCCCCGTCGAGTGCAGATGGTTCATTGTCTTCAGTTTCCGAAAGCATTCCCAGTCCGACAGGACACAAAGTCCAGCTGCTCTTTTAACTGTGTGTGTGTGTGTGTGTGTGTGTGTGTGAGGTGTAGAGCAGGTTTCACTCACAACAGCTCTAATGTAAGACCTCATTCTCTCAGTGATCTTCTGCACATGCACCTTCATGAACTGGACTAACGAGTACATTTCATAAATAATAACAAAGAGTACAAATATTTCACAAAATGATTGCTTTTCAAATTTTGGTGAGCAGAAGAAAATTCTTAAAAAAAAATTACAAATCTTAATGTTCCAAAACTTTTGATTGGTAGTACACACACACACACACACACACACACACACTCACATCACACACATAGAGAGATGCACACACACCATGTTTTGTGAGTGTATGCCTTGGCATGTTTGACACATGCATGCGATATTTTGAGATGTTATGAAAGAAATAGGATGCTTCTTGATCATATTCAGCTTGGTTATGTGTAGATTCAGTGCTTCATTAACAGAACAGATTCAGAGCATCATCATCATCATCATCACCTGACATTTCAAAGGTCTGCAGGAAGAAGCATCTGTGACAGCATTACAGTAAATTACAGTGTTTCTGAAATGTCAGTCAGTGTGTGTGTGTGTGTGTGTGTGTGTGAATGCGTCTCTTGTTGGATCATAACACACTCCTCTTCATTCTTCTGAACACACAGACCCTGCTTCTGTGGCTGTGTTCAAGCTCGTGTCGCTCCGAGCATCTCCCTGATTCTCTGAGATTGGTTCGGATGATTCTTCAGACTCTCGTGAACGCTGTGTTTCTGTTTATTCTCACGAAGAGCCCTAAAATAGCCCTGACCGCTTCATGTTTACGAGCGTGGGCAGAGAGCGGAAGAGGAGCTGTGATTGTACTCGCTCTTCAGTCATTTTTTTATGCAACAATTTTCTGTAAGGCCTGTCATTTCTCTCGGCCTCACGCTGACCTCTGGAGATGATGTCGGAGTAAATTGCACATTATTTTTCCTCGATTAGGGAGTGGTGTCTCTCTGGAGGAAGTGCTTTAGCTGTCTGAGCACTGAAGGAGTGGAGATGCTCATGAATAATCAACGCTAATGATTTATAGTCACGCTGGTTAAATATTAACTGTCAGTAACTCACTAATGCTGTTAGTTTAGGACCAGGTCTTTGTTCTGGGTTAGTTTCAGTGCTAGTTAAACTGCTCATGTGTAACATTCATGCAATGACTTAAATCAGAATTATTATTGTATAAAAAAGTAAAGAAAAGTAGAAATAATTACATTGAAAAATATAAAGTACTTAAGAAAATATATTAGTAATATTAATAATATTTTACAGTACTGCAGGACATTAAAATGACAATTTTTGCTTTCTGTATTAGTTTTATTAATTTACCAGTGCATGTATTATTCAGCAGTCCCATCTTACAATTTATATAAAATATATCTTACACTGAAAACAAAAGAAATATATAATTATTTTATTAAGGTAAGTGGTAGAATTTTTTAGCTACCTTTAAATAAAAATTTTTAAAATATTAAGTAAATGTCAAAATAATTAGTAAATTATTATTATTATTAAGATTATTATTTTTAATTATGGAAACCAAAAAGTTAAGATAAGAGTTATTATAGTTAAGCAAACCAAAAACCATTAATATATTTTTTGTTATTTAAAATGGCTAAAACTATAACTTTATTTCAGCTGTTAATTATAGCTTTATATATTTTTGTTTAGTTTAACGTGGTGTACTAAAATAAATCAAACTCAAAATAAATATTTAAAATTCGCATTAATTTTTAAAAAAGTAAACAAATAAATAACAATTACAAAAACCACACAACATAATTAATAAAATAGTAATTATTACAACTGATAACAGAAAAATAACTTTAATAGTATCTGAACCAGCACTGATTGTGTGTACATGTTTATTGAACTGATGTTTTTGCTCTATATTAATTCATTAATTTATGTTTTCCCCAGAACAAATATCTAAGCATCCTTAAATGCATTTACTGGAGATGCTAACATCTTATTTTATGAGAAATTTGATCTGCTGATGGAGAAAATTTTACTTCATTTATTTATTTTTATTATTTTTAAATCTACAAATACCTGATATGAGCTGACTGGCAGATTTGTTCTTGTTCAAGCAGAAACGTTCAGTTTGACAGAAAACATCTTGATTCATGAATATTCATGTTGTATTGAGTGATGAAGCCTTAAGATCTGAGACTGGTTTTGTAAAGATCACAAAGCTTGTGTTAGTGCAGGACCTTCTGTGTCTCAGTTGTTTTCTGTGTCAGACATGCGTAATGGGAGATTAAATTACCCAGCGTCCTCTGCTCCACCTGGACCCAGGCCATCTGTTCTTCTTCAGATGCATCAGCTGATTCTCTGAGCATCTCTGAGTCTGATGGTGATTTGTGGCGCATTTGAGAATGAGTTGAAATGATTTGTTAACGAAGGTTCCTACATGTTCAGAGTTTCAGGAAAGAAAGGAGACGAGCTGCTTTGCTCAAAATAACCTCGACTTGATCTTCATCATCACACTCATCTGCTACACACTGAAATAAGATTCACAATTATTCAAGATAAAAACTGAAATTGAGATATGGCCCAGTGCAATTATTAAATTGATAGCAGTATTGTAATTTAACAGTTGTACTGAATAATAATAATAATAACAATAATAATAAGTATTATTATTGTTGTTGGTTTTTATGCTTTTCTTATGTTTTAATTTTATTAAGATTATTTGTTTATTATTAAATATATATATATATATATATATATATATTAATATAATTAATATATAATATAATTGATAATACTTATATTATTTATAATTTTTTATGAAAATTATTAGTATTATTTATTAACATTATACATATATATTTTGGTTTATTATTATTACTAATATAAATATATATACATATATATATATATATATATAGACTAACCCTAACCCTAACCATATATATATCACAGGATATAACT
>JAUMHR010000011.1:3724931-3737686 GCA_032361145.1 Enteromius fasciolatus | reverse complement strand
GGAGTCCTCGACAGCCCAGCAGCAGACGGAGGCAGTAGGACAGGTCCTATGGCGCGGGGGGTATGTCAAGCCCCCTAGCATCCCACCTCAGTCTGCTCGTCGCTGAGGGCGTCCCCGCTGAGGGAACGTGGGTTACGTTCGTAACCTAGACGTTTATATTAATATTTTGAATGAACTTTTTTGTTTGTGTACATTTTAGTTTTTTGTCCTAATTTATTGTAAGTTGTAAGTTTTTTTAGATATTTTTCTATTTAGCTTTATTGTGTTTCATTTGTCATTTTAGTAATGTAATGTTTCTTAATGAAAACATGTTTAATTTAGTTAATGTCAAATTTTATTTTACATTTTATTTCAGTTTTAGGTTTAGTAATTTTAGCACTTCTATTCAGTTTCCAAGGTATCATTTTCTAGTTTTTCTATGTTTAAAAATGTATTCAATATTTATATGAATTCATTTAATTTAAATTTATAATTTACTTATGGGCTTTTGTGATTTTATTAGATTAAAAAAATTAATTTCATTGTATTAGTACTTAATCATAAACATTTAGTACTTTTATTTTTATGGCATTAACATTTAGAATTTTCATTTCATGTTTTTACGTTTACGGTTGTAATCTAATATTTTAATCATAAGAAAATTCAGCTTTGATCACAGCAATAAATTACATTTTAATATAGATTCACATAGAAAATAGCTTTATTAAATTGTAATAATATTTTTACTGTATTTTTTCAAAAACATCTTAATTATTCCACTGTGAAACTCATCACATGAGAGAATATTTTCAGTGGTTATGGACAGAAGGACACCAGTGCAGTTCCTGTAATATTATGAATGCGTGATCTTTACAGTATAGTATATAAGATGTAAACGCTCAGTTGTGTGTGTGTGTGTGTAGTTTTGCGCAGGGTCCTCTGAAAGACGCTCCTAACCTGATCTGTACGCCGCACACAGCCTGGTACAGCGAGCAGGCGTCTCTGGAGATGAGAGAAGCAGCTGCTACAGAGATTCGCAGAGCCATCACAGGTACACGTTAATCAGTCAACCATCTGTCATTAACGAGCTGATCTGATGATTGAAACGCTCTCTCTGTGTTTCAGGCCGGATTCCTGACAGTCTGAGGAACTGTGTCAATAAGGAGTTCTTTGTCTCATCGGGTTCCTGGGGTCTGATGGAGCAACAGGTTCATCCCGAGCTCAATGGCGCCACCTACAGGTTTGATCACAATCATATTAATGTTTATCAAGCTCATTTCCATTCATTGTTTGCTTGTTTTCATTCATTGTTTCACCACAATTCCAGTAACGTGTATAAATAGCACCCCGTAAGCTCCACCCACAGAGTCACATGACACGAGTTTAACTTTGAGCCCCGCCCAATCTGCTTCTCTCACGCAGCCAAGTCAACCAATCACTGCAGGCCATCACGACTGGCTCCATCCCCCAAGATAAAATCAATGCCTAAAGTGAGAGCAGGTAAAAGAATATCAGACGCCTGCCTCTATTTCTCTCTGCTGCTTTGACCTTTGAACCCTGATGCCCACACCCTCCCTCAGTGTTCAGTTTAACGCATTAGTTTTCTGCTCTTATACCAGCACTATAAACTTTTTCCTGTTTTCTAAACCTTCCTCTATATAGAGATCTAGATCCTTTTTGTTGTTATTATTAAAAAAAAGCTTTAAATAAAGTTGAAATAAATTATAAATATTAGATGAAAAACTTAAAAGAAAATAACAAATGTTGTCTTTCCAGCTAACAGAAATAAAAGTTTGTTGAAGTACTCGACTTGCTCAAATAAAATAATAATTATAATTGTTATTTATTATAAAAAATAAATAAATGTTCATAAATATTTGAGTTATGAATACACAGTGGTGAGTAACAAAATAATTGTATCTAACCATTTATAGACCCATGTTATTTTAGTATTATTTATTTACTATTATAGTATTTATTTATATATTTATTATATATTTATTTGTATATTTTAGCTTTTCATTTTAAATGTATGTTTGTCATTTTCTTATGTTTTTTCGTCACCTTTAGTAGATCTTTTAAAAAATAATTTGTTTTAAAATATTTAATTTCATCAATTTGAGTTTTAGGAATATTAATACTTGTTTTATCTCATTTGGTTGCCAAGGCAGCATTTTTTTCATCTAATATTTAATTTCATTTACTTTTTATTAAGTTGCAACATTTCTAATGTACGTTTGTTTTTTTACATTGCAGTTTTATTTTATTGCATTCAGTTGCCATAACAACATTACTACATTTTTCGTCTTCAACATATTTATTATATGTACTGTATCTTTTTTTTTTTCAATTAGTTGCCAAAACCATTTCTCAGTTTTATTTACATTTGTAAGTTTTTCATGTAATATTTTCATGTCATTTTATTGAATTGCTAAGGCCACATTTTTAATTTTCTTTCAATATTTCTCATCTAATATTTGTATTTTATTTCAGCTTTACTTCAATAATTAAAAACATAATCCTGGCTGCCCGTTTGTGACCCTGGAGCACAAAACTAGTCATAAGGGTCATTTTTTTCATATAAAATCAGTATAAATAATCTTTCTATTGATGTCTGATTTGTTAGGATAGGACAATATTTGCAATATTTGATCTTTGCTTAATATCCTAATGACTTTTGGCGTAAATGGAAACCCATACAATGTATTGTTGATCTTTTGTGCTCCGTTCTCACAAGCCTAATCTCATCCCAGTGTACGCTGACCTCTCTCGCAGGTTCCCGTCAGGTCTGGCCGGAGCAGCAGCAGGTTTGGAGGGTCTGGTTCCGATGACCCATTCACTGACCGCTGTAAAGCGCCCTTCCCAGACGCCGTCCCCAAAGCAGCCGTCCAAACACGGAGAGAGCAGAGAGCACCTGAGCGAGCAATAACATCTCTGTGAATCATTCCAGCAAATCAGGCAATAGTGACGGCCAAAGCCACGCCCACTCCGCCGTCCATCACGATGATTGACAGCTCATCGCTCTGCTCTGATTGGCCAGAGCCCTCAGACTTCAGCCAAGGAGTGAAACACCAAACGAAATCTTTCTCTCGTGTGTTTTGTTTGACTGCGACCTCTGCAGTTCCAATACGGTCGCGTTTCTTTATCGTACCAGCAGACGAAGGGCGTTTCGTGTTTTATGTTCAGCGAGTTTTGGTTTGGGCTTCATGTCACTATATGACTCAGGAAAATCTCACCTCCATGATTATTTTCCCCACCAAACCTCGTTGCATATGAAGACTTGTTTTCTCATACTCGCGTTCCTGTCAGTGTTTTTATACAGCGAGGCGTCTGAAGATCAGTAGGTTTGTGTGCTTTAGATGAGTGTCATTAAAACGCCTCCCGTCTCGCCTCTTTCATTCGGTTTGTTCAGATGGTGTTTGTTTGTCAGAAAGAGAGATGTGATTCAGAAGCGGGAGGTGGGTTGTTTTATTGTGATTATTTGTATTTGTTTCTTGTACACGGTGAACTTTTAGCATCAGTGCAGATCAAATAAAACATGCAGGTTCAGAACAGGTGTTTTATGGATTTATTGCAGTATATGATTGTTTAATCATATCTCTCCACACATGCTTTTGGAAATTATATTAGCTCCAGTATTGTCAGGTTGTGTTAATGTTTTACTGATAATCATTTTCAGCTTTTAGAAAACACTATTAAAAGTCATTGAACAAAAGCTGCTGGGATTATTAGAAGTGATAAATGTTTTTTTCTTACTGACGTTTATCGACTGTTTCAACAGTTAGTCATAATCATAATCAAACCAAGCAAGTGTTTGGTTGTTGTTAGTTAGGGTTTATTTAATGTTTTGTTTGTTTCTTGATTTTTGTCTGATGCAATGGTACCCTCTAATCCTGCAAAAAAGTACATTAAATATATGTATAATTAAATATAAACATATTTAAATATAAATGCATTAACATGAAAAGCAACACACGTTTTCAATATAATTTCTTTAATGTTTTCATCTAATATCGCAGTAGCATTTATTTCAATTTAATTTGTTTTATCCACGTGAAAAAAAATGCAATTGTGTATTAATATTAAATATTTTACTTTAACAAGCTTTTTTTTTCTTGGAACAAAAGGTTATCAGATTTTTTTGTAATTTGTAATATTTTTTATTTATATAATAAAATTTAACTAAAATAAAGCTACAGTAACTAAAACTGTTCATAGTTCAGTACAAGTCAGTCTTCCACTGATGTAAGTTTATGTCAAATCATCATCAGAATGTAAAGTAAAATTTCTGAAATCAATAAAAATCATTTATTTACATCTTTTCAAATATAAAATGTGAACTGAACACACCCCCCACCCCCCCACACACAATTTTTTTTTAAGCAAATATTTCATATTTAAAGGTAAAAGAAAAGTCAATTGGAAGAAAAAACAACAACTTTGAATGGTATAATTCATACAAACACACAATGCAATGGCTAAAAGTCTTTATTTTGACCTGAAACATGTTTTGATGTTCAGTAAATCTTGCGGTGTATTACACACATGACTGATGATCATGGCCACAGTGAGTACACACACACACACACACGCACACACAACGTTGCCAACTGATTTTCAGAGAAAGTTGCTGAAGGAAGGTTGATTTATTGGTCAAAGTTACTAAATGATGTCATTATGAATTCATGATGAAAAATTGTCAGTGCAGCTAATCTCAGGAAATAATTTTTTTATAATATATGTCAAAAATTTGATTTGTTCGTAAAATAATGTATATGCATAATATATTAAAACTATTTTTAAATACACTTTTAAACTATTGATCAGCTAATATGAATATTTTCTCTAATTTTTTGCACAGGTTTTTTTTACCAGCATTTTTATTTACGTATTTTATAACAGCAGATAATGGATAAATGATAATAATATTACTTGTACCTTTTCCATTTTTCAGTATGATTTTTCTTACAGTGTACAGCAATCACAAGTACAAGCTGCTAACAAAGTGTGTCGTAACTGCAGCTAACTGAATTCACGTAATGTGTGCACTACTAGGTGTCTTTGTTGTTCTCTTTTAGTGTAATTCAATGGTTAAATGTTAAAGTCGCTTATCAATACTTTCTAAAAGTTGCCAAATAAATTTTAATAATAGTAAACTTGTTGCTAGGTGCTTTTGGAAGAAAAAGTTGCTAGGTTAGTCTGAAAAAGTTGACAACAGCGTGCGCGCACACACACTGTGTTTCAGAGGTCGCTCTCTCCGTACAGCGCTGTGGAGAAGGCGGTGTAGTCCAGCGCTCCCAAGACTCCGTCAGGCCCTTTATACGGAGGCATCCTGGAGATGCAGTACTCGGCCTGATCCGGAGGAAGCTCCCGGCGCAGCTCATCCACCAGAATATATGGCTGCACACACACACACACACACACACACACACACACGTGTACTGTATTATCAATTACAGAAGGTATTTTAATGTGCTTTATTTTACTGACATGCACTTCAGATTTATGTATTCACATATAAAAGTTCAATGCATTTGAGTTTTACAGTTTTAACAAATGAATAAACTTGATATAATGCTTATTTGTCAGCTCAGATCTCTAATCAACTGAAACCTGTGCAAATCCTGAACATGCATCCTGAAACATTTTCTTTCTGAAAAGCTTTAGCACCCCACAACTTTTTTCTGTTCAAAATATCTGTTAACATTTTATTTAATTTTTTCCCCCTCTCTTCAAATACTTTTTTCCTTCTTCTGTAACTTTTTCCCAATTTTTTTTTTTGTTAAAATTTTTTTCTCTCTCCCGAAACACTTTTCTCTCATTAAAAAAACTACAAAAAAAAAGGTTTTTAAGAGGGAAAAATGGTTTTGGGAGAGAGCAAAAATTAAATCAATAGTAGATACAGAAAAAACTTTATGTATTGATTAAAGGCACTAATTTTTCTTCCACTATAAAGTTTCGTTTTTTTTTATTTATGTGTATTTAAGATATTGAGTTTAATAGTACTATTAGAGAAATCTGAGCTGTTTCTTGTATGCATGACCGACAAATATGCACCATATTAACTTTGTTTGTTAAAAAGGTCTAAACCAACTGAACAGTTTATTTGCAGTAAGTTTATTATTACAGTTTATCAAATCCATCAGTCATCAATATTTCTGATTGTGTTCAGGGCTCATATGTTCCATGAAGATAATTATTAATTTTCCTACCGTAAATATATAAAAACTTAATTTCTGATTAGTAATATGCATTGCTAAGAACTTCATTTGGTCAACTTTAAAGATGATTTTCTCAATAAATATTACATTTTTTTTGCACCCTCAGATTTTCGAATAGTTGCATCTCAGACAAATATGTATACATCTCAGTGTCACAGAACTGACTCTTATGACTGGTCTTGTGCTCCAGGGTCATACCTTATCCGCAGCCAGGATCCTGAAGGAGGCGACGACCTGCTCTGAAGTGTCCGTGTCTCCAGTTTCTCTCGTCATGAAGTCCACAAACGACTGGAAGGTGACCAGGCCGGAGCCGTTGGGATCCACCAGAGACATGATGCGAGCGAACTCGGCCTCACCCTGCAGACAAAGACAGAAGTGTTCAAACCCCGCAGATGTGTTCAGAAACACTGCTTCAGCTGCCGCTCTTTACCAGATCATAACCCATAGAGATCAGGCAGGCTCTGAAATCATCCGTCTCCATGCCACCCTTCTTCTTCTGCAAAAAACAACAAACATGCCCTTTAATAGATTAGAATTTCATTAAAAGCTGTTTTTATTCATGTTTATGCTGAGTTTCATTGCATCTACACGGTTGTGAGCTGCAGGTGTCACCAGCGAGTCATTATATGACAGTAAATAGTTAAACAAATGTAAGTTCTGTTCTACAGTTTAGTTAGTACCTGTTTTAGTTTGTAGTGGTTTCCTGTTTGGCCAAAGTTAACCAGTCAAACCTTCAGTAAACTTTCTTTTGGTTAATCTGCAGCAACACACAAACATAACAGTTATTAGTCAGGATCAGTTAGAAGTAATTTACAGGTTAAATCTAGTTAGGGTTATTATAGTTAACTAAAACTAAAATTGAATCTAAATGTCAAATTATTAAAAACTGTTTTTGTTATTTGAACTATATATATATATATATATACTGTACATATTGATTAACTTAAGACGCATATGTACACACACACATACATATATATATATATATATTTATATGTATATAAAATCAAGTTCAAGTTAAACAACATTTCTTATTTTTATTTAGTTTGACGATGCATTTGAATAACTAAAACTGAAATTTAAACCATTAAATAAACATTTTTGTTACTTAATAAAATACAAATTAAAATACATTTTAACCAAAATAAAAATAAATAAAAACTATATTGAAATATTTAAAAACAGCAAAAACTACAAAAACAATATTAAAACTACACTAAAATCTATTCAAAATATGAATAAAAACTATGATAGAACAGCATTTCTTTTTATGAGGAATTAAAATAAACTATACCTAAAATAAAAATGAATACACGTACATATAAAAAACTACCAAAATTACAAAAACACAGTACAAAAATTATTATTGTACTAAAATTAAAAGTACAACATTTTTTTTAATAATATATCAGTGATACTAAAATTGCCACACATCGATTCTTATTTTCTTTTAATTGCTGAGGTGCTAAAATAACTAATAAAATAACTAATAAAATAAAAAACTATTAAAAAGGACAAAAACAAACAACTAAATTTCTAAAACTTTAACTGAAATGAAATTTAAAATTAAAATTGAAAGTATTAAGAATATAGCTATAGTATGTAGAATCAGAGGTGTGTGTTTCACCCGGTCGAAGTGTGTGAAGGAGGATCTGAAGTCGTTGAGCTGCTGCTGACTGATTCCTTTAGCGTCGCGTGTCAGGATCTGTGTCTCGATCTCGTTGATGGTGCGAGCGATGGTGGTGAGCAGTAACTCCCATCCTACACGGATGTGCTGCAGAATACGGGATACACGTTCAGAGCATGCTGGGGAGGAACTACTCACATGTATCACACAAATAAAGCAAGACTTTATTACCTACCTTTATATACCTACCTAAGAATTACTGTAATTTAACTACATGGAGCAGGGTTAGGTGTAGGGGTAGGTTCAGGATAAGTACCTGGTTTTTACCTAGTTATTGTAATTACCTAATTAATAAAAACATAGTATGTACATAAGGAACAGGACTGTAAAATAATGTGCTGTCATTTATTTTAAGGTGTCATTGCTACATGTACTTAATATTATAATAAGACTTAATTATGCATAATTACATACTTGTAACCCTAAGCCAAACTAACCACATAGTAAGTAGTGAACTAGATATCATGGTTTTCAGTCTGAAATTTTTAAAAACTTTTGAATGTTTTGAAGGCAATCCAGTCTGTCAGAGATCTAAGGTACCTGGGTCAGTTGCTAGGGGGTTTCTAGGGTACTGCGGATGGTTGCTACTGTATGTGACCCACTTGTGTTTGTGTATGTGTGTGTGCACCTCCATGGTGTAGACGGTGTGTTTGTTGTCGAAGATGAGCAACTCCTGGATGACCTGATGGTCTCCCTCCAGCCGGTCGATGTTGGGTTTGTAGCTGATGATATCATGCTCAAACTGTTTAAGCTGGTTCATCTGATCCTCCAGTGTGCCGCCCAGATCCACCGAGCTGCGAGCAATCTCCTGCCAAACACACACACATCACAGTGAATAGTTGTTGATTTACTCGCCAAATCCAGATTTCACTCACATTTGAATCATGTTATCCAGTCTACATGTGTGTGACCTCCATGCGTGTCTGTATCCAGGGTCCGATGGCATTGGATTGTCCGGCAAACTGTCGTCTGAGTCTTTCATTAGCATTCTGTCGAGACAATTCCTCATGAAGAGCGCAGCCTCTCTGAGGAACCAAATTCTTCACCTACACAAAACACACACAAAGACAAACATATACAGTATATGTATATATATGTGTGTAAATATATATATCCATAGCATACATGAACCACACAGGTGGACATGGGGATGGTGGAGGATTTTCATTCATATATTTGAATGTTGAGCAGCAAATCTGCAAAAATGTCAACAATTCTGTTTTTCTGTTAATATGGGGTGCTGCGTGTACATTAATGAGGAAACAAAGGAACTTAAATGATTTTAGCAAATGGCTGCAATATAACAAAGTGAAAAATTTAAGGGGGTCTGAACACTTTAGTACCCACTGTATAGCCCCACTGTTACATTCCGTTTCTGTCTGGTCTAGTCTCCCCCTCTGTCTGTGTCTTTTTGGTTTCACCTTTATTTAGTTCAATTGTCTCACCTGTTTTGTACACCTGTCCTCACTTTAGCCTTTGATTAGTTTGTCCTTATATACCGCTGTTTTTCTGTTTGAATTCATGTCTCGTTGTGAATGTACGTGCCGTGTGAACCCTTCCCGTGTGTGAGTAATTGTTGCCTCGTCAGCTTTATTTTCTATTAAATATTTATTAATATAATATAATATTAACATTTTTTTGTTTATTTGAAAGCTCTATCTCCTCCGATCATTGCCTTGCTGAGAGGTGCAGCAACGCTGCAAAACACCGTTCACCCAAAGTGTGACACCCACAATGTCAAAAAGGTAAAGTTTTACTTTATTATTTTATTTGTAATATTTGACCCCCACAATGTAGAATAAACAAGTGCGCTCACACACACAAACCTTCTCCCATTTCTGGTTGATGATGGCGGGTGTGATGTCACAGTAGATGTTGGTGAGTTTGCTGGAGATCCCGTAGCTCTGAGCGATCTTCTGCACCTCGTTATAGATGCTGAGAATGGCCTGACGCTCGCCGTCAGCCTCGGGCATCGTTGTCTTGAACTGATCGTGAGCTGAGATCAGATTCTACACACACACACACAGAGAGAAAAACAACAACCAATTTAGTATTATGCTAAACCCCTTGAGATGCTATTTTTTTAGTTTTGTTTGCATAATATGTGTGTACACTGTGTATAAACTCATTTACTGACTTCATGTGATGTACTCATGCATGGAACAAAAGCATCATCAAATACCCTTTGATATCATCAATCAGGAATTGTTTAGACAGTGAATAGTGTGTGTTGAGATTAATATAAGTTTGCGAAAGATCATCACCTGAACCTCATCCACTGAGTGAACCATGAACATGTCCTGCAGATCCTCCATAGCTCCTTCCATCCAGTTATTGAATGGAGCCGATCTCTTCGCAAACTCCAGAAACAACTGATCGATCGTCTCCAGGAGTTTCTCTGTCCTCTTATAAACACACACACACACACACACACACATAGTTTAAATATAACTCAAGCAGAAAGCTTATATCAGACAATGCATGCTTCACAAAAATAATATTAACAGTAATTATAGATAATTTCATATATACTTATATACAAGTTTCATCAAAAATTCAGTAAAAATCTGAAATATTATTATAATTTAAAACAGCTGTTCTCTGCGGATAAATTAATTGCTGAATGTTCAGCATAATTACTCCAGTCTTCATTCTAATGTGCTGATTTGGATATATGCATTTTTAATTACATGCATAACATGCAATTTTACATACCACTATAGGGTACATAATACATGGTATACTCATTAAAGACAGCAGGTGTGGTCATGTATGTGTGTATGTGTGTGTCACCTCCAGAGCTTCTCTGCGTTTCTGGGTCAAAGTTCCCAGCTGATCCCACTGATCACAGATCGACTGACAGCGTGCATTAATGACACCAGCGGCGTGATAGTCCAGTTCACTGCACACACACACATTTATATTTAATATACTCCGAGTCCTTTTTCTTTAGTGCAAGTTCTGCAGCAGCGCATCATGCTTCCAGAGGAGAGCAGCATCAGCTCAGACACGTGACATGACGGCTAATGAAGTTGCATTACATTCTTAGTTTACCAATAGGAATATAAACAGCATCAAGATTTAAAACTCTTATATGACAAAGGAATGTAAACATAATATTTTCTTAAGCACACAAGTTGCAATAACTGTTCGATAGCAAGACAGAATTGTTTTTAAGATCCCAATAATCTCACATATTCTAAGAATCGAATAAACTCACAACAGATGTACTGAAACGCCATAAAAAACATCCTACATTTAATGAAGGAATTTAGGATTTTTTTTTTTTTCTCTGATATTTTAATTAGACAAAACAGGCAAAAGTCTAATTAAGAGGCAAACACTCTTAACCACAAAATTTTCCTATTATTTTTGTCATGCTTTCCAATACAAAAATCTAAACATTTTGAAATGAAGACACATTCTGTTCAAGATCTGTGAATGCTCAAATGTTGCAAAGTTGACTAAATTAAAGGATGAATCAGTCTAACAATCTGAGTTTGGTCCATATGAGCATCCTTTTAGGACATGTGAGATCATGTAAGTGTGCCCTTTGGTCACATTTAAAAAGATCCTCATAAAACACAGATGTAAAGATCGGTGTGTGATCAGACGTTCACGATGTTCCTGACGGCACCTGTTCTGATGGAGGTGCTGAAAACGTTTCAGAGCTGATGTGAGATTCCTCTGTCACTTTGACGCACTGGCATGAACAACTGACCGCAGCTTCTACAAATAGAGCACTGAATGCATCCTGAGATGTGTGTGTGTGTGTGTGTTTCTGGGTACGACATTGACTCATTGTCACAGAGGGAATGTGACAGGTGGCCCCAACGCATTTAGAACAATAGAAACCCAACACGGCTGCCACATTGACTTACCTCTACAGCCGGGAACACATTCAAAACACTACACATAACATCGCCAAACACGGGTTCAGATTCTGTCTCTGTATACAAATCACCAGGTCAGTATTACTCTTGTATTACTCTTAAGACAAGACAAGTGAATAAGGTAAAACATTTAGATAACAGATTCTACTAAAAAAGTACTTTAAGATTTTGGTAACACTTTAATTTATTAGTTTCTTATTAGCATGCACATAACTAGAATATTAGCCATTTATTAGTGCTAATTCTACATGAGCTTATTCTACATCCCTAATCCTACCCAATACCTAAACAACTACTACACTAACTATTATTAAGCAGCAAATTAAGAATTACCCAGCTGATTGATTACATTAATAATTGCAGATATATATTTTTGTATTACATGTTTTCTGAAATATTAGCTTTAGAAATGCAAATGGGTAATTATTTATTTAATTTATTTATTTGCATCAATTTCTATTACAAAAATCTAAACACTGGATGATGTCAGTTTTTAAATTCTTGTTAATTTTTTTTGACATACAGTATTAGACATATGACAAAAGTTTTTACAAAGGGAATTTTGGGCAATTCAGAAAATTCTTAGAACGGACAGAAAATACTGTATTTTCAAAATTCTTGGGTGGATTAAAATGTTGTATATAATCAAGAAAATTATATATGAACAAATTCCTTTGGAAAGAGTTTATGAATAAAATGTAAAGTTTAGTGTGTGTAAGTGAGTGCTGCTGAAGTTGAGATTTGTGGCTCATTTTAAAAATATGTAATTGAAATCACAAACAGATGAAATTCTACAAAAGAAACACAGTGTTACCCTTTCAGTCGAATCACTTCGACGTTACATATGGGATCTCGCTTGAGAGATCAATCGTCTTTGAGTCATTTAGAAAAAGGCCAGTGAATATTGGCGTGCAATAATTACAGCCAGGTGCACCTTATCACAGCGTGAGTATAAGAGGGCACGGCTGGATTGCA
>JAUMHR010000011.1:3693826-3706940 GCA_032361145.1 Enteromius fasciolatus | reverse complement strand
GGAGCTGGAAAGAAAGACGTATTTGCAATCACACATTGACCGCATAATCATACAGTATGATCAAATATTGGGGGGGATAAATTGTCCTTCTTTGAATATTGGGGGGGACGTGTCCCCCTGTCCCCCCATAAGATTACGCCTATGGTGACAAGACGTTCTTAAAACGATTTAATTATTTGATACACGTTTTCATAACCATGTGAGAAATTAATAAAAAAAACACACAGTGTTATTTGTAGGCATGACATAATAAGAAAACGTTCTTAGAACAGATTTAAAATTTTTTTTATATATGTTCTAAAAAATATTTGTAACCTTTAAATAACGTAACCTGTAAAAATAAAGTTTTAAACAGAGTATTAAAAATAAGCCTAAATTTAAGTAATTCAAATAACGTTATCTTATGTAAAATACATTTAGTAGAATACTGTAAGAAACATTAGTCGGCTAAGATAAATAATTAAGCATTGTTTCTTATGTTTCATGTTACAGCAGCGCCACCTGCCGGTGCGAATTATGTAAAACAAAGCCTGTCCAACACAAACATACTGTAACAAAACTTAATTCACTGCATGTGTATTAGAGTTTGTTTACCAGATTGAAATGCAAATATACTCTAGTTATTAAATTATTATATATTAACATTTACAAAATGTACAACTTTGATGTGTGCGGAGCCTTGATGATGTTAAGCACCTTCGGTAGGCCTGTGTGCTGATCAAAATAATTATTCATTAAATTATTCATTAACCTTAAGTGAACGCGCACGCATCATGTCCTGCATTAATCATGTATGATTTCATATGTTGCGTGTTTATAATAATGCATCAGAACCCGGAACTGCGCGTGAACTTCCACTGACAAGTACACTTCAGCTGCAGCGCACCATAAACTACTTCTTCATGCGACACTGAGCGGACACTTTGAGAGCGTTTATAGCATATATATTTCTGTATGTTGTATATTAAGTGTATTTCACGCGCTTGCATTTTAATTTAATTTTTCATTTAACGCGCGGTGTCAGAGACTAAAGAGGTTTTCTCCGCAGGTTTTCGGTGGAGGCTGATGATGAAGATGAGTCTGATCGGGTTTTTCTCCGATTGTTCGGTGTTTCGGATCCTCGCGCTCTCCGCCGCGGCGCTCCTGTGCGCGCTCGCGACGCGTCTCGCGCTCAAACGACGCGCGCTGCGATGCTTCAATCAGCCGCCGCAGAGGAACTGGATCATGGGACACATGGGGCTAGTGAGTTCACCTGACAACCATCACAGGAATTCTGATGCTTTCCACATACCATTACAAACCAACTAGTTTTGACAAGTAAAACCATCCAAACAGATTTCCTGTTGTGTGTTTTGGGACATATTTGAGTAGGGTTTAGTGGTTTTAACCAGTACAATTCTCATTACTCAACTAGTACAGTCATTACAAATTCTCTAATGGTTTCTATTGTTGCAGGGAGTTTCTATTGTTTGTGTGTGTGTGTGTGTGTGTGGTGTAATAAAGGTTGCATCAGTAATTTAACAAAACACTTAAAATAAGTGTGAACTGTAAAAAGATGAATCATTTTAGCTAAATGTAAATTTTTTTTAAATGAAGCTATTTGTTTCAGAACATTCAAAACTAACATTCCAATAACGTTTGCAACATTATAACACGGAGTGTTCCAGTAACTTTCAGATAATCAAGAAAAACTTTTGTGTCATAACCTAAAGAAAATGTTAGCAACAGATTTTGTTTGCTGGAAAAATACCGTGGTACCACCATACAGTACAACCGCTTTTAAACAACCAGGCGCTAATGTTTTCTCTGGTATAATTTGCATCTCTTACACTGTATTCTTGACCTGCCAGCAGAGGAAGTGTTATTTCTCAAGTGATGATGTACAACACGTTCTTAAAAAGAGAAATGAAAGACAAAAGCAGTTGCTGCATTGCTGTGTAGATTTCACAAGCACATGTGCAATGAGCAGCGTCGTGTGTTTGGCAGGCAAAGCAGAAAAACAGGTTCTTCTGAAGACACTCATATGATATTGTGACTGTTCGGATGAATGCATCAGCTATAATACTGTTTAAGTGAAGCAATAGAGATAGTCAAATGCCTCATTTGTCAGAATGTGTAATACCGCAGTTCAACTTGTATTTCCAGAGTGACCAATCAACAGTAATTAGGCCTAATTCTTCATTAATAATTGCTAAAACTGCCGAAACTGAAGACTCAAATGCAGATTAATAATGGAGAAACTATATAAACATGGTCATGTGACACCTGCTCACCTGATAGATTAAAACATTTATACACTGGGCTTGTATTGAACTTGTTTTAAATGTTACTTCATAACATTCAGAGAACATTGAAAAGTCTGGTTCCGGTAATGTTTGCAAAATGATGAAAGGGAGTGTTCTCGTGACAGTTATTGTTCACATACTCTGTGTAGTGTGCAGTTTTTGTGTTTTTAGCGTCAGCTTCAAAGTCAGTGGCTTTACTGTTGTTTCTTCTCGTGCAGAAGCAGACCATAAAACCCTTCACATGGTGTCGAGTGTTGAAGCCACAGAAGCCGTAATTATAACGTCTGCGCTTTCAGCAGAAGCCCACGAGAGATGTTCCTCAGCTCACCCAGCTGCTGTGTGTTTCAGATGGGCCATAATGAAGAGGGCCTGCAAGCCGTTGATGATCTGGTCAGGAGGTACCATCACTCCTGCGCCTGGTATCTGGGTCCGTTTTACGACATGGTCCGGCTTTTCCACCCAGACTACATCAAATCCCTTCTGACAGCCTCAGGTAAGAAACATAACCGTAAAGCATCATCTGAGAACAGGAGGAGTGTGTTTCTTCATCATGTCTCAGTGATGGATGCTCTGCAGTGAATGGGTGCCGTCAGAATGAGAGTCTGATAAAAACATCACAATAATCCACAGCGCTCCCGTCCATCAGTGAACATCTGGAGAAGACACAAGATCAAACTAATCCAGCGTTAAGATGATTTTCACTCAAATATGATCCATAATAACTCTTCCTCCGGTGAAAAAGTCTCACATCAAAATCCAGCCACATATTTGTTTAGAGATGTTTTTTTCTTGTAGCTGTGCAGATTTCTCCTGATTCAGACCAGAACACTTTTTCGGATTCATGTTTTAGTTAGATAGATAGATAGATAGATAGATAGATAGATAGATAGATAGATAGGCAGAGATTTTCAGAACGTTGTGATAATGTTCTTTCAACGTTATGAATAAATGATCATCAGCTGCTGTGAATGAAGGGTTGTAATAACGCTTTGTGTTTGTTCTGGCAGCAAACATCACTTTCAAAGACAAGATCTTTTATGGGTTTATGAAACCTTGGTTGGGTAAGTGATGTCTAAACACTCTGTCCTCAACAGTGTGCAAGATTTACAGCATACTGTTTCAAAGTCTGGGTCAGTAACAGTGTGTTTTGAAAGAAATGAATACTTTTATTCATCTGGGACATGTTAAATTGATGGAAAGTAACTGTAAAGACATTACAAAAGATCTCTATTTTAAATAAATGCTGAACGTCACAGAAATAAAAGACCGTTTCATAGATACATACATAGAAAACAGCTATTTTACACTGTAATAACATTTCACAATTTTTCAGCTTTTACTATATTTTTAGTTTAATAAATGCAGGTTTGTTTTTTTTAAAACATTAAAACTGCAACTGACCCTAAACGTCCTGTCTATAAAGCTCTTCCTGCGTGTTTTGCAGGTCACTGTCTCCTGCTGCAGAGCGGTCAGGAATGGTCACGCCATCGACGACTTCTGACCCCTGCGTTCCACTTCGACATCCTCAAAAAATACGTTCACATTTTTAACCAGTCCACCAACACCATGCATGTACGTCAAACACTCACAAGCGCTTTACAACACCGTTAACCTCTCGCAGCTTTTGTGCATGTGAGGAGGTTTATCTCCTGTGATGACAGGCGGTTTCCTGAGGTTGGTGTGCTTCGTGATGTTTAGCACGTCTCACAGATACAGTGTTTGTGCTGGCAGAGCCGTCCGCGGAGCTTTATCACATTCATCACATCAGATAATACACCAAGCATCAAGATACTCGTCTGAGAAGGAAGAACTACAGGGCAGGCCTCCAGCTCCAGCTCATGAAATTTTATAAGAAATTTTTATATTTTAAATTATTGTAAGAAATTATATTTTGCATAAAGTTAATTAAGCCTATTTGTAGGACCATTAAGACCGACCAGTATTTTTTAGTGTTGCTTATATATTATTATAAGTATATTAATGTTTTGAACTTGTGAATTTTACATTTTATTTTTTATTATATTTTATATATATTTTAAATTATATAATTTATTATTACATTTTTATTATTTTTAGTAGTTTTAGTACAACATGAAGTTAAGAAAATACAAACTGTTGCCATGTTAATTGATTCATGACGATAATACCATTTTTATTAATATTTTGAATCAGTTTTTCATTTAAAATTTTCATGTTTAGAAATTTTGTTGTAAAAAGGTTTCATTGACTTTTATTTAAATTTTAGTTATTTTAGAGCATAAAATGAAACAATTGAAATGAGAATTGTTGCAACTAGTTAAAAAAGTTTGAAATTGTTTTTTTTTTTTTTTACATTTATTTTTAGTAACATTCTTTTAGTTAACAAGTAAACAAACCCCTGGCAACTAAATTCAAACTAGTCTTGTGTAATTACCTATATATATTTAAGTTATTAAGTTTTTAAAGTATTTATATTTTTACATTTTATTTCAGTTATAAAATGAACTATAATTATTATAAGTAATAAAAAGATTTGTATTTTTTTAAATACAAAATTAATCAAACATTTCCCTAAATTATATTTTATTGTTCTTATTCTTAAAATATGCTCAATGTTCTGAAAACAAAACCTTATTTTTGTTGTGAGCTGGCCATGTTTATCTTGTGAAGAGTCATCTCAATAGTGCTTGTTTTCACACACTGCCTTGAAAGCTGAAGATGAATGTGTGAAGTGTGTGTGAAGTGTGTGAGCTCTTCATGACCAGCCGTGTGTTCTGTGTGTGTGTGTGTGTGTGTGTGACTCAGGCTAAATGGCGCCACCTGCTGGCCGAGAGGCAGGTCAATCTGGACATGTTTGAGCAGATGAGCTCGATGACTCTGGACAGTCTGCTCAAATGCACCTTCAGCTGCGACAGTCACTGTCAGGGGTGAGTGTGTGTCTGTGCGTCACACACACCGATGCAGGAAAGCTGTCTGCTAAACTCTCTGTCACTCTGTCTATCAGGAAACCCAGCGAGTACATCTCAGCTATTCTGGAGCTGTCCAAGCTGCTGGTCCAGAGACAGCACTACCTGCCCTATCACTGGGACTGGCTCTACTGGCGCACCGAACCGGGTCGGCGCTTTCGTAAGGCCTGCGACACTGTACACCAATTCACTGCTAAAATCGTACAAGAGCGCCGTTCCCAGCTCGACCAGCAGGGGTCCGGGAAGAGCCGCACGGAAAACCTGGAGTACACAGGAGGATACAAGAAGAAGGACACGGACCTCATCGACTTACTGCTGCTGTCCAAAGTATGTGTTTTAAACAATGTACAATGCATTTTTTTTGATCAAAAATATTTTGTAATATGTAATTTAAAAATATTAGTTTATATGTTGTGATGCCTTAACTCACTCAGCATTTATTTTCAGTGTTTTATTTTATTTCAGTGTTTTATTTTGTATTTGTATGTGAATGTGTGTTAAAGTGTAATTTATTTCTGTGATGTTCTGCTGTATTTTCAGCATCCAGTCTTCAGTGTCACATGATCTTCAGAAATCATAATAATATACTGATTTTCAAAAGAAAAGTAATATTTTGTAACATTGCAAATGTCCTTACTGTCCCTTTTGATCAATTTAATGTGTCCTTGATGAATAAAAGTAATTATTTCTTGTCAGACCCCAAATTTTAAAAACAGTACTGTGATAAACGACACTGGAGACGGGAGTAATGATGCTGAAAATTCAGCTGCGCATCACAGAAATAAAATACACTTTAACATATATTCACATAAATATCAGCTGTTTTACATTGTAAAAATATTTAGCAATTTAGTTGATGTAAATATTCCCTATTTTGGAAAGTGGTGTATATATGACAGGCTGTTATGTATGTGTAATCTCAGGATGAGAACGGCGAGGGCCTCACGAACGAGGAGATCAAGGCTCATGCTGATATGTTCATGTTTGCCGGTGAGTGTGCTGTTGTTCATATTCACTGGTTCTGTGTGTGTTTGCATAAAGAAGCTTCACTGGCGTCTTCCTCAGGCCACGACACCACCGCCAGCGCCCTCTCCTGGATCTTCTACAACCTGGCGATGCATCAGGATCATCAGGAGCGCTGTCGAGCCGAAATCAGATCAGTGCTGAGGGACGGAGATGAGAACGACATCAGCTGGTCAGAGAAACTCTCACACACACAGCTTGGCTTGGTTATAGTCTATAGTATAGAAATAATTGCTTTAAATGTAAAAAAAAAATAAACATTTGTCTTTTTCTTTTGTATGTTTTTAAATGTAGTTTATTTAAAACAATAATTCAATCATTTTTGTAACTGTAAATTATACACCGATTTAGTAAAATTGTAGTTTACAATGCAGGTAAATAAACCCACGTATATTAGTCAAATAAAAAATGCATCCAGTTAAAATCTAGAAAAATATATAGTTAAAATAAATAAATTATTATTTTGTAATTGAAAAAAAAAAAAAGGCATACAGAACATTAAATAACAAAATATTCAAATATATATATACAAATATGCATCCAGTTGAAATTTCAGGGGGGGAAATATTTTGTATTTTTAATAAAGTTTTTTTTTTATTCTGCCTAAATAATGAGACAAGAAATAAATGTTACAATTAAATTGAATGATAATAAAGGTCAAGTACGAAACACAGTGTTTCTATGTCTTCTGCTGTATACTACACATCGTGATCTGTGTGTTATATGCACACTGTGTAGGGAGGATCTGAGTCAGCTGCCCTTCACCACCATGTGCATCAAAGAGAGTCTGAGACTTCACTCGCCCGTTCTGGCGCTCACCCGCTACTACTCACAAAACATCAAGACACATGGAGACTGCGTCATTCCACAGGGTCAGAGCATCTCACACACACACACACACACACACACTATGGGCGATGCTGAGGCTCACACTGCTGCATCTGTGTGTCTGCAGGGTGTCTCTGTTTGATCAGTATTTATGGAGTCCATCGAAACCCTGAAGTCTGGCCTGATCCTGAGGTCAGTCCACTCCGTCACCAATCAGATCATCTATTAATATACTAGTATTGTCATATTTATTCATATTTTAAATTAGTTTTTATTTTTATATGTTCACTTTTCATTTTCATTTTTTTCATTTTATTTTAGTTATTAATATTATGTACACATTTGTATTCATATTAATTTCTGTATTTCTGTTTTAACGTTTTTGTTAAACAATACCATAACAGTAACATTATTTTATGTATATTTTAATTAAAATAATAAATAAATGATTTTATTTCAAGGCTCCCTATCTAATTATCTAGCTTTACTTTCATTTAGTATTTAAACTACAAAAAGTCAACTAAAGTTAATGAAAACAGAAAATACAAAACTTACAAAATATTCAAAACATAAATAAAAACTATCATAGTATCTCAATGATACTAAAATAAACAGTGATCTGAAGTCAGTCAAGGAGTTTTTTTCTTTGCAGGTTTATGACCCGAACCGCTTCGACCCGGAGAACTCACACAAACGCTCACCTCACGCATTCATTCCCTTCTCAGCGGGACCCAGGTACACACACACATACAACATACAAACTCATACAAACACACACAGTAAATTACTGTAATAAACATTTACAGTAACAAATTGTACCGTTTTACAATAAATTACAGGAAACTGATGTCCCGGTGTAAGAAAAAAAATGTAAGAAATGGGGAAAATAAAAACAACCTCAATAGAATAGTGCCAAAGAAGCTATTACTGCAAATACAGTAGTATACCGTAATTTAAAAAAAGTTAGTAAGTCTCTGTATGTAGGGTTTGACGTCAAATTACCAGGATGCAAAGGGTATTCCAGTTATTTCAGTGTTGCCATGTCTGCAGTTTTCCCTCAGAAATGGGCTACTGTAACACTCTTTCCACAGGATGTTTTTAATGTCTATGGTTTGAAATCACCCCAATAATGTGATATTTAGCTCCTGGAATGCAAGGCAAGGCCAAACAATTATTATTTTACCCCACTGGAATGCAATGTTTTTTTACCAGGAATACCCTCCAAAAAAAGCTATTGGACTAGTCTTGATTAGCAATTGGGTGGGGTTTGCTGAACACCTGGCAACCCTGAGTTATTTACAGTATTATACTGGGTGATATACAGTAACTAGAAATGACAGAAATGTCACTTTCAGGCTTATAAACACACACCCACACACTCTATACCTGTGTATATGATCCTGCGGCCCTCCAGGAACTGCATCGGGCAGAACTTCGCGATGGCGGAGATGAAGGTGGTGGTGGCTCAGACTCTGTCCCGGTTCCGGATCCTGCCGGGCCCCAGACCGGTGCGGCGTCTCTATCAGCTGGTGCTGAGAACCGAGGGAGGTATGCTGCTGAACATCGAGACGCTCAGGGACCAGCAATGAAACATCTCACTGTTTAATGCTTACTGTGAATTCTATTTGTGTAATTTAATATTATTTCATAAATGTGAAGAGTTTAATGCTGCACTGCTGAATCACGGACAGACTGTTTTGTAATACACCACTCAAACTGCTTATACTTGTGTTGCTATGATGCAACAGAAAATTGGTGTTGCTTTTGTATTGCTGTAATTGAGGTCTGAGAAATAAAGCCAGAATTCTGAGAAAATAAATTTTTTTTATTCAGGTACTAAAAGAGGCTTCAATTTTACTTCTATATTTATTTTTGTGAAATGGTCTTTGTGTCATCATCTATGCAAAGTCAGTGCAATAAAGTAACATCATAATGAATAATAACTTGTTTACACAGGATATATGTATGTAGTGTATGTTATATTATTTAGGCACTTACAGACTTTGACAGAATGCTGTAATTGAGCATGCCGTGGGAAGTCAAACTAACTTAACATTTTCTTATGTTGATGTTATTTCTATGCAATTGAATCTATGCAGTGTGATATTTTGTAATATCTAAAGGCCACGTATCATAGTTCTGAACCGTTGCATTTGTTACAATAAAACCTATTAATCATTACCAGGCCAATAATTACTTTAAAAAAAATTCTATTCCCTTCATAGGTTACCTATATTTAATATTTAGACTAAATTTTGCTCAATAATTAAATAAGAAATATACTACTTTTTTGTAAATGCAAGACCTTTAAAAAATGAGCTTGCTGCTTTATGTTCAGTATTACCAAAGGCTACAGCATACCCATACTTAATATGTTCTGTGAATGCAAGTAAAGCTTTGATTAAGGTCTATATTAAGGTCTGGAAGTTGACTTTAAAGGCTGAATTAAGCATGTCTTTCTATTCTGGCTAATTAATTGTGTGAAGGGTGCAGGGCTGCCGGTGTGGCTCAGTGCTGCCCCTTCGCTGCTGTTGCTTAGTAACGCTGTAAACACAGGCAGTCATGGCTTCACAGGATCTGGGCGCAGAGTTTGTCAGATCGGCGCTGGAGGACAGAGAGTCTCTGTTCCACCGGCTCATGGAGAAACACAGGACTGGCAGAAAGGTTTGTCAAGCTCTTACATTCACAGAGGAGCAGCTCAGGTTTCTCCTCTTCAAACTAAACAACAATGCAGTCAGAGCAGCACATAACACTGCAACACACTCGAGGACACACTAACACACTACAATACACGAGTACACACTAACACACACTCAAATACACTACAGCACACTCCAGTACACACTAACACACTCCAGTACACAGTACAACACACACGGTACACATTAAAACACACTCAAAGACACACTTACACATACTTCAATACAAACTACTACATACTCAAGGACACACTCGAGTACACACTACAACACACACGGTACACATTAAAACACACTCAAATACACTACAACACACTCAAAGACACACTAACACACACTTCAGTACATACTCCAGTACACACTACAACATACTCAAGGACACACTAACACACACACACACACACACACACACACACAAGTACACACTACAACACACTTTGGGACACATTACAACACGCAGACCAGTACACACTAACACACACTCCAGTACACACTACAAGACATTTGAGTACACACACACACACCAGTACAACACACTTGAGGACACACACCACGCAGACCAGTACACACTAACACATACAGTACTCAAGTACGCTCTCCAGTAAACACTACAACACACTTGAGTACACACTAAAACACAGTCCAATTAAGTTACTAAAAATAAAATTGGAAATGTCGCCTTGGCAACAAAATTAAATTAATACATTGAAGTAATAAAATGACTATATATATATATATATACACACACAAAAAAAGACCAAAGCACATAACACAATTAAGAAAGAAAAACAAAACATAACATATAAAAATAAAATCTAAATTAATTATAAATACTATAATGGTATATAAATACTAAAATAAGACTTTTAATCTGAAAATATTACACCCAATCTTAAAAATAGCACTTTTTAAATAATAAAAAATAAATAAATAAATTAAATAAATAAAAATAAATCAATAAATAAAGGTATAGTTCAAATTGTGTATCATTTCTATTTTACCTTTAATTCAAATTAAGTATGACTTTCATATATGAGTCTTAATATGACAAATTTGGCCATTTGATTCAAAACATATTTAAAATATAATTTTCATCACAGAACAAATGTTGTTTTTTAATGTGAAGGAAATGACAATTGTAAGCATGGACACTTACAAATGAAACTGTGAGAGCTTCAAAAGATGCTCCTCTGGATGAAAAGCGCTGTAGTTGAAGAGACAGACAAGAATCAGATGATCATGTCGTCAGACTCAGATCAGACGAGTAGTTTGCCCCCGGGGCAGGAGCTGGCGTCTCCGGGAGGTTCACATGGAGCTGGTAAACAGTGAGGGAGGTTAGTTACGGTCAGCAGCATGGAGAAGCAGACGCAGAGCTTCAGCGCTGCAGGAGACGATGAGAGCAGTCTGTTCCATCGCCGTCTGATGAAGCGCAGACACACACAGAGAGACGGAGAGCTGGTCAGTGCAGGACACACACACACACACACACACACAGAGAGACGGAGAGCTGGTCAGTGCAGGACACACACACACACACACACACTCAGAGCCATTCATCACATACTGCAGGGTTTGCAAAACTCAACTTCATGAAGAAACTGCAGGGAGTTGATCAAAACATATTTAATTACATTTTAAATGACATAACTTTTTTGCTGAATTTCTACATTTAAATGTTTTGTTTAGATGTAGATAGCCTGTACATTTCACGTTTTAATTTTTTGTTCACTATGTGTTCACTATATACACAGTATTTAGTGCTATCAAACCATTAATTAAGTTTTTGTTTCACATATGTGTGTATATTTATTATCTACATATAAATACACATATTTATATAATATATGATCATACCATATTTTTCTGAAATGTATACATGCATGTGTGTGTGCATTTATATATACATAATAAACTCAAAAAATCACAATTACCTGTATTATTATTATTTTTATTTTTATTTTTTTATTCCATGGTGGAAGCTTTCATAATAATTACTTTAGCTAAAATTTTAATAAAAATAAATATATACAATTTGATGTAGAGAATTTATATAAAATAAATGATATACATAATATATATATGCATATGTAAATATATATGTATGTATATACAGTACACACACAAACACAATTATATTTATATATTATATACACTGTCAAAGTGTGGATGTGTTGTCAAATTATTGAAAAATTAATTTAAATTTTAGCTCACAATTAAAAAAATATAATATATAAAAAATGTGTGTTTATTTGCTGTAGCTTCATGAAGTCAAACGCACAGACGCTCTGTTTCCAGTCAACAGCACAAACAAACAGAGAGCGATTCTCATATTCGTTTACGAGCACCGGTCGCTCAGCAGCTTTGTCTTTTAACACTTCCTGTCTCTCCTGCAGAAGTTCCTGTTACACAGGCTGACTGTGATTGGCCGTCTCTCGTGTGAAGAGGCTGACAGGAGGACAGTGGCAGGTCTGTTTACATCCACTCTCAGATTTCTGATTAAAAGTTCAGAGTATCATTTCTCTGGTGTGTGTCAGATCACTTCGAGAGGCTGACGGTCAGTCTGCAGAGGACTCGCGCTGGAGAAGAGGTCACCGGTCTCCTGCTGCTCTACCCTCGACACACACTGCTCCTCATCGAGGTGCTTCACCTGAGAACACCATCCACTTTCCTCCACCTGCCTGTGCTAGATAAAAGTCATGTTAAAGTTAACTAACATTGTTTTTGATGCACTAGTGTTCGACTGAAGCTCTGCTGTCTGTTCTGCAAGACCTGAGACACATGGAGGAAAACAGGTGAGACAAACACTGAGGAACAATACCCATGATTCTCTGCTGCCCTGCTAATGCGTCTGAAATCAATCATTCCTCTTTAGATACTACACAGAGAAAGAGTGAACTAAAATTAAAAAAGGATTTAGTTTAACTTCATATACTACATTAAGTAAAACTAAAATTGGAAAAAAATATGAAAATTACATTAGACATAAAACAATTAAAACACAACAAAAATATGATCTTTAAATGGAACTGATTCAAAAGATAAATAAAAACTACAATAGAATATAATATATATTGTAGTTTTTATTTTTAATCAATTCTCATTTTAATCACCTCCAAAATAAAAGTATGTGTACTGTGTGTATATAAATATATACGATAGATTATACTATATATATAAACACACACAGATTTAATTTTCTTAAATATACGCATGCATGTGTTTGTATTTATATATATATATATATATATATAAATATATATAAATATATATATACACAATAAATATACACAGTACACACATTTTGAAAACCTAAATGTTTATTATGGATGTGACT
>JAUMHR010000011.1:3650486-3664781 GCA_032361145.1 Enteromius fasciolatus | reverse complement strand
GTGTGTGTGTGTGTGTGATTTATGGGGATAAAAATGAGTTTAATGATGTGTATGACAGGTGGTTTATGAGGACACTGCCAATGTCCCTGTAATTCTAAATGAGCTCTTCTAATTTTTAATGCTGGCTGATTACGAGTCATTTGCATATTTGCACACTGATCTTGTGCTTCCTGCGTGATGTTGGTGTGAAAGCTCAGCGCTGAAAACTAGGCTGTGTGAGTTCTGCGCTGTATAAACAGACTAAGAAATGTCTACACCAATGTGTTTAAAAGTTTGGAGTCCTTTTCTTTCCATTAAAGCTGCATTTATTTGCCTGAACAAATACTAAAAAAAAGTTTTCTGTAATACTGTATATAATATTCTAGCCAGACTGAAAAGACATTTCTAAGCATGGCTTGAGTGTCCAGATATGTTTTAGTGCTGCTGTAATGATGCATGTGTTTGTATTTAAATGGATATGTTTGTTTTAGTGGCTGATCTTCTGTGATTGTGTGAATATTGTCTCTTCAGTTCAGGACGGGTGGAACGACCCTCCAGCTGTACGCGCAGGACAACGCAAGAAAAAGGTATTTATAATTTGCATAACGTTGTTTCTTATAACAAATACTGCATGCAGTTACATGAATCATGCATCAAGTGGCATATTAAATCCAATGATTGCTCATAAAAACTTTGAATTAAAGTACTTTTTAAATGTTCTTCAAAGTATAAAACAATAAATAAAGGATTTACAATTATTGCATGCATTTGCTTGAATTATTATGAATTAATTATATTAAAATGGCTGCTGTTTGTTAAATAACATTACTGTGATTGCGTAAATATTTTATTTAAATCCGCCGTCAGAAATATAAAGCTATAAATGTTAGGTGTTTAAAATAACTGTTTTTTTATTACTTTTAATGCTAAAATATGTTCTCAAAAATATAAAACGATAATGTTTTGAACGCATGTCCTGCATTTGCATGAATTTTTATTGATATATTTAAAAAATAACTGCAATTTCTTATGTTAAATTACCAAAAAATAACAAAAAGTGACTTTATTAAAATAAAACATGTAAACAGTGCACAGTGTACTGTTTATATAAATGGACAACAAAAATGGACTGTTTGACTCTCAGCTGCAAACATGATCTGAATGAATGCTCAATGTGGAGTGTCATTGAACTCTGCGTGTGTGTGTGTGTGTGTGTGTGTTCAGCTGCCAGAGAACTACACTCCCCCTGCTCCAATCACAGCACCGGTCATGGGTTTCCCAGCGGAGGCTCTTGTTCCTCAGGATCGGGTCCAGGTGCCGCCCGGAGCCCCTCAGGAGCCCAGCATACAGGTCAGAGGTCATCACATGTCAGAGGTCATCAGATGTCAGAGGTTATCAGATGAGCTTGTGTTTTTGTCATATTAAGTGTGTGTGTGTGTGTGTGTGTGTGTTCCAGTCCTTACAGCAGCTTCCTTCTGAGCATGTGGAGCAGAGGGAAATCCCTGCCGAACACATGATCCTCAAGAACACCTTCAGCAGCCTGGTGCAGCGCTGTCAGCTGGCCGCCGCCGACCCGGTAACACACACACACACACACACACTGGTTTAGTGATTCATAAAGACATTCCATAGACTTAATGGTTTTTATACTGTGCACACTGTATTTTAATAATAATTGTTATTTATATAGCATTTTTCCAGGACCCAAGGTCCCTTTACAAGTCAGATTAAGAAACAGAAACAAGTAAACATCAATATCAAAATACAGAACATATACCAAAAGTAATAAACAAGCCAATGAATGAGCTGCGAATGAGAGTTTTAAACACATTGTAATCGTTTGATGATATTAGCTTACTGGCCATAAAAAAGTGAATTACAGTAATCTAGTTTTCAGCAGATATGAGAGATATTATGCCTTTATCACTTAAACAATGAGAGAGTGAATGAGGCCATAATCAGATCACCGTCCAGATCTATCAGCAGCTTTAGAGCCAAATGTAGGGTCATCTGCCTCCAGCCAACTATCCCCCTACAGCTCAAACTGCCCTCACAGGATACGCTTTTAGATGATTTATCAGCTTGCTTCCTCAAAAATGTCCCCACCAGGTCAAAATGTACTGGTATTACTGTCCTCGTAGGGACATTGCTCCCTATAATGTAATAAATATCTACATGAGATGCACGCCTGCTTTCTCAATCTGGCAAGCTCTAATCTGATTTGCTGGCTTTATGTAAGCATCTGGAGTCAATGAACAGCTTGGTATTTGTTCAGAGACGGGGTCGTGTTCACAAAGTGCACTCAAGTACTGTAGAAATTGCCAAAGTTTGCCAGGTTTGTTGCACCACATGCTGCACCCGCTTTTTCTTTGCCAGCATCAGGGTTGCCAGGTCCCAGACAAATTATCATCTCAAAGTCCTCTCCCTGTCCAGTTGAGCTGAGGAGTTTCCAATATGCATAACATTTTTATTTTATTTAATCGGTTTTAAACCTCCTTCCTGTGATTTTTAGCTACACTTGTTGTTTATTTAGTATTTTTTTTAATCTTTCTTTTGTTATTCTCCACACTTTTCTTATGTGAGCTATAGATATAAATAACACTGACATGAGATATATATATATATATATATATATTTGATTGAGTGGATAAAAAAAATATTTGCTTATTTTAATTTTTTTGTAATTCTGAATTGAAATAAAGTGCAATAATTACATTTCATTGAATGAATTTGGTGGAATCTGGTTGCTTTGGTTTCATACTTATTCAATTTACAAATAATAAACATTAATACCCATTTATGACCATTATTTATGCAGTTTGAATCAAAATATTTATTGTACTCTCAACTCGGTGCCTTTCTCATATAAAACAATGATGACTTTCTATGATCTTTATGATGATTTCTCGTCCTAACTTGATGATTTGTGATCAATTTATTAAATTAATTATAGTTTCAGCCTCTTCTGTGGAGCTTTTGTGCAAGCAGCATGAAGAGAAGTTATTCTGAAGCTTTTATTTAAATCAAATCAGGGACGTCTAGAATACGCATCTGATTTCAACCTGCGTTTGGAAGAGGTTCATAACGGTGATGAAAAATCAGGACTTTGTTATTAAACGTGTGCAGTCAATCTGCTGTATCTCTGAGAAATCTGATTCCAGTGTAAATAACGCCGTAAACAGTCTCAGATTTCTGCGAAGTGCACTGGACTTATTAATTTAACCTACGATCTTCCCTCGCAGCAAACCAAGCGCAAACTGGACGATGCCTCCAAGCGTCTGGAGAGTCTGTATGAGAAGCTGCGAGACCAAGCGGTGAGTTAACAACCTTTATTCCCGTCTCTCCAGTCTCTAACTCGTCCTGATAATCCTCTCCTGTGTCCTGCCGCCCGTCAGCTCTCTCCCAGCATCCTCGGCGGCCTACACGAGATCAGCCGCTGCGTCAACGCCCGAAACTATCAGCAGGGTCTGGAGGTTCACACCCAGGTGGTGAGCAGCAGCAACTTCAGCGAGATCTCTGCCTTCATGCCCGTCCTCAAAGTGCTCATGACCATCGCCAACAAGCTGGCTGTCTGACTCCAGCGAGAAGCTTGCTGCTGGGGTTCGGATCTGTCGCTGAACTGTGCTTTAACAGTGAATATCCCATGCTGCAGGCCTTATTCATCACACGACAAGCAGAAGCACTTTCTGTGTTCATAAAACCATTATTTCGTAGAATGCAGTGAATTAAATGCAATGAATTGTCTAAAACAAGCCGAACTAATTTGTGCATTTAATTCAGTGTGAAAATGGGAGCACTTCATGAAATGCAAGCAGAACAAGTTTTGTTGCATAAATTGGGTTGAATTGAATGCAGTGGTTTGCCTAACACAAGCAGTTTGTAGAAATGATTGCGTTCAAGATTGGGCCTTTTTGTGCGAAAAACAAGCAGAATGCATAATTGTGCATTGAAAAAACATTATTTCATAAATTGTGTAGGAGTAAAAATGGGAAGAGCAAATGTATGTAAATTATTGAAGTAATTCTTGCATAAATTGCTGCATTTGATGCATTCTGTGCGTAACTGTTTTACCCAAATGGTGTAAATTATTGCATTCAGTTCAGTGTAAAAATTCAATGCATCGTTTTTGCATAAACTGCATTGAATGCAACGGTTTGCCTAAAAACAAAAAGCACGTATTTGTGCAAATCATTTGTAATGATTCCTATGTAAACTGTTCATTCAGAGTGAGAATACACAAGCAGAATGACTGCATAATTGTTCATAAAAAATGATTGCATAAATTGAATCGAATGCTATATTTTGCATAAAAATGGCCAATGTAACTAATTAATGTAAATTATTCATAGCAGTCAGTTCGATCAACATAACACAAGCCTTTTTTCGGGTGAATTGCATGCAACAGTTTGAACAAAAATCAGCCTTAAAACGAGCAGAACCAATCTGTACATTATATTTAAAATAGTTTTTGTATAAATTGTTGCAATCAGTTCAGTGTGATCCTGTCGTGAATTATTTCCACACAGATTCGTTCTGAATGCGTTTCACGAATGAGCTCCAGTGTTTTTTAATATTACAAGAGCAGAAAGTTGTGCTGCTGTCTGTGGTTTATTCATTGTGATGGTTGTTAATGGACGAGGTTGATTACTGACTGACTGTGTGTGAAGGCTTGTTTTCTATTGCACTCGCTCATAGAGAGGGGGATGCTGGGACTGCGTCGCTGTTTCTCCTCCAAACACTCCTGTAGCTTCATTAGATGTTCCTCAAACCATTGAAACAAAGATGAATGGCACTGAATCTGTAGGACTTTGGGCTGAAGTGAGAATGAATCTCATCAAATCTGTCTAGAAAGTGTCCAGGTGTTATTTCACCCCAAAGTCAATGAATGAAATCAGTTGAAATGTCAAACAATGTTAAATTGTCATTACGCATAATTGACCTTAAAAATATTCTTATTTATTTAAAACGTAATTCTCTTTATTCTTAAGGTGAAATATGACCTGGGCGTGTCTTGAAAGGTTCTGTGAGATTCTTCTGCCCTCAGTTCTTCAACAGAGCAAAGAAACTGAATGTAACTGAACGGTTCACCTGATAAAATACTTTCATCTTCATACACGTTTATGTTCTGGTAATGAATATGTCCTCATCACGGTCGTGGTGTTCTGTGTCCGTGAGCATCATCAAATCAATTCATTCTGAAGGTCGGGAGTCAAACTCTTACTTGCTTGAAAACACTTGAAGTAAAATATACACAACTTTCATAAATGCTCAATGTGTCACAGCTATTTATTTCAACATGCAACCTTTTAAATTGCAATATTCAAGTATATTTTTGTCATTTTCAAAGTTGTATCTAAGACAAATATAAACCAGACATCAATGGAAATATACAAAAACAAAAACGTTTTACACATAAATCGTTGGGGTCAGTAAAGAGCTTTAAAACGTGGGTAAACTATAAAGTTTTGAATGTTTGGATTTCGAGGTTATCCTGTAGAGGCCGAGAAAGAAATATTTTTCAGTTCAAAACATCCCTAATCAAGCTTTCTCTTTATTTAAATTTCATTACATCAATAATCTGCAGTTTCATCTTGAATTGTCTCACACCACACCATCTTATTATTAAAAACCAGTGACATACCATTGTTAATTTTTCAATGTTTAATATTTACAAATGAATGCAATTTTTTATTAACAAATACCGATGCATCAAATTCAGTAAAAGTATTTGCTTTTGCATGTGGTGCGCATTCATTTATAGATAAACAAATCAATATATATATATTGCGGGTTTTCCCCCTGGGTTTATCATGTGTGACACACACCGGATGAGTTTCCACATGAAACCATTCTGAACGAATGAATTCATATCTCGTTTCCTCGGGGCTGTATGATTTCACCACTGCATATGAGAGGCGCTCTCTGATTGGTCCTTCGGAGTCATACGGCGCTGCTGATTGGCTCACGCTCATCTGCTGTTGAAATTCCCGGGATGTTGTGAACTGTCGTGACCTTTCGCCATGATGACGTAACCCCGCAATAACCGAGAATAACGCGGTGCTGCGTTTCTAGGTCTGTGTGTCAGTTATTATCTGCAAACTGACGCGAGGCCAAATGACACTGAAATACTTCATATTTACTAATTGCATTTATTGCAGTAGCCTTTGACATCATCATAACGTTCTGCTGTTTATTGTCCGCACTTACATACTTTAAATGCCTGTGAAATTTGACAATTTTTTAAATAATTTTAATTAGTATTGCACTTATTTGTTACAATATAGGTCTGTAGAACCCGTTTCAGCAGTGACTGATTCTGCAAACACAACCTGCCAGAGAGAGTGAGAGACAAGTACAAACATGAAGTTTAATTATGACCTGAAATGATGCACTGTAATTTAACAGAAGGAATTAAGACTTCGCCTGAACCCATGAGAGAGGAATCGGTGATTTAATTAACATTAAAACGAGAATTACGAAAACGGAAATTATGGGGTTTCCAAATCCAACCCCTAACGAACAAAAGAGGAGAATTAATTATGAGCCCTGATTTGCAAAGAGATCGTGAGTTGATCTCTCTTAATGAAACCTATTCCAGCCGTTGGAGTCGACTCGATTCACAAAACTCAGGAATCGAATCTTTTTGGCATCAAATCACAGCCCAAGCGAGCACAGCCGCAGGGTAACCATAGCAACAGCACTTCGTTCCCGGCTCGAGCGTTTTCCGTTGGAATTCAACGTCGACGAAACCGGAAGATCACCGTTATTTGTTAAAGGTTTGTAAAATGTACATATATACAATTTATATCTGGTCAGTGTTATGTTTTAATAAGTCTTTAATGTAATTGACATTTGTCAGAGGATGCAAATTAAAAATTCGTTGTGCCACAGACCAACCTCAAGTAATTGCGCGCCAAAAAAATAATGTTTAAATAACGTTTATTATTAAGCCCCCACCAGTTATATTAATTTTAAATTAAAATAATTTTATATTAGCACCACGATATCCATCCCGAAAGCTGTTGTTTTTGAACCCAAATAGTTTCCCTCAGAAATTTGTAAGTTTTAGGCAAAGCAGTTTTTGATTTCTCACTATTTATTTCTACAAATCCTCAATATTACTTTTCTTTAAAGGAAGCATGACCATAAATTAAAAAGTAAATTATCACAGTGTCAGTACATAGTATATAACGAATTGTGTTTTGTAGTTAAATTTTAATCAAATTGTACTGGACCAAAATATAAACGAGTAACTTAAGTTCATTTTCATCCAGTTTAGTCAGCTCTTTATTAGCATTTTTCCTTGTAATTGTGTAATAACCAATTTTTAATAAAGTGACTAGAGCATATAACATGTATAGTTTGATCCTTCAGAGATTCAAGAGCATTTAAAATTATTTCGAAAATGCAACAAAACAGAGAAAATTGGAGTGCACAATTCACACGTGTCAGAAAGTGTAGAAGCTTTTGCTTCAGACTTTATTTCCAGTAAATGAATATGAAACAAGGGTCTATTGATTATTACAGGCTGTTATCGCAAACAGGAAAGTCACGTTAGTTTTAAGAGCCAAAGGCCTCTTCAAAACAGCATCAGAAATACAACAACTGCTTTTTGGCATCTTGAGTCATGTGTCAAGAGTAAAAATAAGGCGATCTGTCCTGTTGTGAGAGGTCAAAATACAGTTTAAAGTCTTTAAAGAACTACAATACCAGATAAATTAATAACAAGCAACTCGAAATCCAAAAATGAAAAAAAAAAGCACTTAAAAAAAATCTCTGAAAACACGTTATGTTTGATTCAACATACAGGTAAACTAGAGCAAAAACCAGCTCAGATCACATGCAACAATGGTTTTTGGCATTTTAACACTCGTTAGCTATTATAATTACTGAAAATCCACTTATACATCTGTCTGTATTATTTTGCAATAGAAAAGAGTTCTGATTTAATACAGCATGCTTACACCAACAAACGTATTAACGGATGAAAAAACACAGAACTCAAAAAAGAAGCATGATGTTGCACAGTTAATTATACAAAACCAAACTGTACATTGTACAGTACTAAATAATGAAGAATCAACAAAGTCCATCATTCTCACGCAACCTCAACCCTTCAATCCGGCGACAGATTCCTCCTGGACTCTTCAGTGACTCGGCTCACAATCATTAATGATAAGTCAACGTTAAAAAGTGTGTTTACAGATGAGACGTTAAGTTGATCTCAGTCCGCAGTAGCAAAAAGACTTGGACCGTTTCACGGCTGTTTGTCGTATTTGTGCTGTGGTCAAAAAAATTAATCGTGAATCAGTACTACAGATTCCAATTAATCAAGCGTTTCTCCAAATTGACAATTTGTGCAAGTATGGCAATATTCAAAATTATGAAATACTCTGCATCTGGTCTAGTCCAGATACGGTAAGGTGCAGCTGTAGAATATTAAATAGATGTGCATCTTTCTACCAAAATGCACAGCTAGATTTGGTAAGGGACGCACACAAAAAGGGTAACGGGGTTGTTGGGCACCGCGTTTAGCTCCTGCATTGAGCAAACTGGCACGTCAGCGACAAGAGCTTAGACCGGACTCAAAAATATCTACAGCTGCTGTCGAGAAGAGGAAGCCGGAAGGAAAATCTGAATAAGCGCTACACAAACAGGCCGGAATCCCATATTAAAGCGTCACAGGCTAGACTGGGGGAAAAAAACAAGCAAAAAAAACATGTGTCATCTGACACTCGTCGTCGCTGGAAGGACTGATCGCCCTTCTGTTTCGAGTTTGGCAGTTCGTTACGAGAGTTGTTAGCCGGTCCGGTGGCTGCCGTCTCCGGTGCGCCGAGCTCGAGCCAGCACAGTCTCTTTGGACACGCGCTTGGGTTCTCTGGCCAGTCCCAGGAAACACATGAGGTCAATGAAACAGGTGGTCAAATTGAGCTTGCAGCCAAACTCGCTGGTGGCGTAGTCGAAGGGGAACGTGTGGTGGTAGTTATGGAAGCCCTCACCTGAGAAATTAAACCAGGAGGCCATTAGTCACACTGGAAATTAATCATCAATACACAATCTAAAAGAAGACTAAATAAAAGACATTATATTTTCTATTATAATTTTTAATTCTTTTTTTTTTAAATACATGTCTTACATATATATACAAATCTATTTTATATGTAATAGAAATATAATTTTTAATATTTGGCACAAATGTAATTATATATACATATTTATGTATTTTATTTATTATATTTCTACTAGATGTGTGTGTGCGTGGGTGTATGAGGTTAAATATAATTATATTTTTAGATATTTTATAATTTTTCAACAAAAATTAAACATTAGATTTATTTTGTAAATTTTGAGAACGATTGTATATCAGTATATAATTATTTTTATACATCGCAAATATATATGTAAAATTAAGCATTTCTTAAAAAAAATATAACAAATATTTTTATGCAAAATAATAGATATTATAAAATGTTTATATATATATATATATATATATATAAGATTTAACATTGTTTTTCATAGTGCATTTCTATTAATCCGTTATTTTGACTAGGTTAAAAAAAATGACTAAAAAACAGCTAATAAACACAATAAAATATGATGGCATAATAAAAACCTGTTTAAAAAACAATAAAGGAAAATCCTAAATAAGCTTTAGCACTTTGAAGTTTTTTGCGAGCTCAACTGTCTGCAGTCTATTGGTAGTTAAATTTAAACTCTCCAGAATCACCACTAGTTACGTTGTTGCATCATTACAGGCTGTAAACCGGCTCAGAGCAGCTCTCAGGTCTCGCGGGGTGTGCATCAGACCTACCTATAGCGCTCAAAGTGACGAATCTGTTCTCGCGGGGGTTGATGTTGCTGTCGTACGGCCGGTTTCCCCACATGTGTGCGGCGCTGTTGATCAGCCAGGTGGAGTTGAGCACCAGAGCGTATCTGAGGAGGACAGGGACGAAGTACGCCACCCACAGAGACTCGCCCCACATGTACCACGGTATGATCGCCGGCACGCAGAAGCACATCAACACCACAGACAGCTTGTAGTGCCTGAAACGGTTCAGTCAAACTCAGATAAAACAGCTGATTCTGAACAAACAGCCATTCTGATTGACATACATCTGTCTCTGGAGCAGCACAGCTGTATGTGTAGCAATAGCCAACAACACACTGCATGGGTCAAACTTATACATTTCTCTTTTATGACAAAAATCATTCGGAGATGATAATCAGTGATAATCAAGCAACAATAATGCAGAGGAAAAAAAGAAAAATCCAACTTTTAAAAGTCAAAACTATTTCTTTGTATACTCAAAGAGCACATTTTAAAATAAGTAATAGTTGTTAAGAGTAACCTGTTTAAATAATGATAAAAAATTTTAAATTTTGCACAAAATAAATTTGATCCTGGTTTCACAGACAGGTCTAAAGTTTATTTAACTATATTGGAAACAGAACCGACATTTTAATTGATCAAATTTAAACAATAGCCAACTCTAACATGAAGTGATTTCAGACTTGCCTCCTCTGAAACATGACCACTTGATCGGCCTTCAGGTCGTTGAGGTCCAGCTTGCGTCCCTTCTCGATGACGTCGGGATGTTTGCGAACCAGCAGCCAGCCGACGTGAGCGAAGAAAAACCCTCGGACGGCGTTGTGAGGGTCGGCGTCTGTCTCGGAGTACTTGTGGTGAACGCGATGATCACGCGCCCATTCGTAGATGTCATTCTACAGCAGATAAAGACTAATGATTACACATTACATCTTGAAAACAGAAATACATGGAAGCCTATATTCAGACACTAAATAAAAAGGCAATTGTAACTTTTCTGACTTCCTTCCTCAGACTTGCGAGATGTAAACTTGATAAAGTCCAATACAAACAAGGTGCAAACTTGCAATTGAGAGGAAAGTCAGGATTGTAAGATGCTATAACCTTTTCTTTTTTTAATTCAGTGGCCAAAACAAGCTTCTATAAAAGTTCCAAACTAAGGTGTACGTTTTTTTTGGTGAGGCAGTGAATGTATGCAAGGCAAATGCACTAATAATTAACTTTATATAACTTATATAGGTCCACTAGCAGTCAAATGTCTAAACCAGCGTTCTTATAGTTAACGAAAACCATAAATACTTGATAAAAACTATAAACATTAACTGAAATGTAAAAAAAATCTAATTTTTGTTTAGTTTGAGTTACTCGGGTAGCTACAAAATAAATGCAATATTAAACAGACAAAATAAACATAAAAATAAAAACTGAAAAAGTAATCAATTATAATAGTATTGCATTGATGCTGAAAGCAGATTTGAAAACACAAGACAACGCCTCTCATGGTTTTAAAAAATACAAAGCTTCTATGAATCTGGGAAATGTGTAGAATTCATTCGCATCATGTTTTAATCTTTTCCAGACCTGCGTTTGTGTGATTTCTGAGTTTGTGTCACTCTACATTTACTCTAACATGTGAAAAATATTTCAGATAACTTTCACTGCAGATGGCAAGGTCTGAATCAAGATGAGTCTGTTACCTGGAAGGCCATGGAGTTTGCTAAGGCCAGAAAGATCCGGAGAGGTAAAGATGCTTTATATGACCGGTGACTCCAGAGCCTGTGAACGCCTGCGGTGATGCCCAGACCACTGAACAAGAAACACGCAAACACTGCAAAAACAAACATGAGCCGTCCGTTATATACACAAAACACAACTTCGATTTTTAATGCACACACATGAAGTCACTCACAGTTCAATACACCTTGATTTTATATGATCTTTCATGCAGCGTGTCATGTAGCTGTATGTGAACAGAAACGCCGACAGTGCACGATAAATCAAGTAAAAAAAAAAGTCAGCTCACATTCGCCCAAATGTGTCGTCAGCATTTCAAATCTTTTTCTGTTATGGCCACACGTCACGAAGTAATATATTTGCATAATGTCCGCCCACGTGTTAGAACATGCGCCATCTGACCAATCACAGCAGTGAGGGCTCGCAGGAAGGCGGGGTTTAGACAGACTGATTCTTCGAACTGCTTCACACGAGTCGTTTACCAATCATTTAGAAAAGGGGTAAAATTAAATCTATTTTTGGGGAAAACCAAAGTGTTTTTTGACCTTGCATACATGTAAACCTGTTTTAAGAGACTCATAAAGCAAAATTAGCCACCTTTAATATGACATAATAGCGGCACTTTAAATAAAATAGACCAGAGAAGTTTGGAAACTTTAATCGTTGAACAAATTGTTTGGAAGTCGTTGAACCAGTAAGGCAAAAATGCATATTATAAGAAAATGTAATACTGCATTCAAAATCGCATACTTCCTTACTATACTATATAGTATGCGAGGCGAGTAGTATGTCCGAATTCATAGTATTTTAAATTCAGCAGGCGAGAAGTACCTGGATGATCTACTGCTGTCGCCCGAATTCTGTAGTACACATACCACGCTTTCCTACCTAAGACATAACATAAGTGTTTTTTTACCCTTGAATGCATAGCAACCTGTTGTTAGGGACTCCCAAAACCAAAATATGAACCATTCAGTTACTACAATAGACACGCTGACAAATATGAGTTTTCAGTGTCATTAGAACTAATTATGTGCATTTAAAATGAGATTTAGATTTTTAATGTCACAATAAAACAATTTTGCACGCATTCGGAAGTCTGTATATGGAGCTTGGTGCGCATTCAGCTTTATTTTTTGGAAAAGTGCAATGGGAACATTCTGCTAAATATCTCCTTTTGCGCTCCACGTTAGTAAATGATGACGGTGATTAATTTTCATGATTTTTAGAGGGTTCGCTTCTTTAAAAAACATGCGTGATACTTACGCCAGATCCATGTAAGAGGACGGGCAGATGGAAACAGGAAGAGTCCGTACACAGCTCCGATGTGCAGTAAACTCATGAGGATGACGTTTCTCCAGACTATGACGATGGGAGGCTTTGGCCCTTCTTTCTCTTTGTACGTGTGATCAAACTCGTCCTCCACTCGCTCCGGTTCTGGATGCCAGATTGCAGATTTGATTTCCCTGTCAGGCATGATGACCGCTGCCAACACACGCACGGATCGGTTATTATAACACACAAAAGAGCAGCAGATGCAGCGGAAGCAGAATAACGTTAGCACAAGAACACTCACCGATCTGACGCAGCTGAAGCTCTTCGGTAAAGCGGTGATGAAGCGAACGCGTGCAGCTCAACGCAAACAGCTGCCGGTGATGCAAAAATACCGCACGCTGATTGGTCAGAGAGTTTGATGCCACCCAAAAGCGAACGCTACGATTGGCTGAGGTTTATCTGCTGTTTGCGGTCTCGTTATTCACACCAGCATCCCAGCACAACCAAACCTCACCGGAGCCGGTGCATTTATACGGGCAACCCGCTCACCCCACCGGCAAGGAGTTTCTCAGCCGCAGCCAATCACCGCGAACCCCCGGCTCTGCCAAAAGCGCTATTTCATCATTCCTCGCAACATTATTCTCAAATCTGATTGGTCCGTGGATTATGACTTTATATCCCACCTTAATTATGCTAAATATTGATATACTGATAACAGGACAAGAACCAAACCAATTATAGCGAGCTATCAGCTGAACTACAGTTACCCCGGAGATTCCAGATAATTAAGGGACTTATATAGTGCCCTTTCCAAAACATTAGAGCATGGCAAATTTTCTGGGCCATCATGAATGTGATCAAACTAATAAAAAAGAGATTTATTTAAGCAAAAAGTACTTTATTAAGTGAATCGATTTCACTGTAAAAACTATAAAAAATAAAATAGATTAATCAGATGAATACATACAGTACTTTTTATTTCTATATAATTTATAATAATATATTTTATATTAATAAAAAAAGATAAATGAAATTATGATTTAAATATATGACAAAATGAATGTTTCAGAATTCACTATATTTTTTTCTGTTATTTGTACAAATTATAAATTACATAATTTAAGATATAATTATAATGATTAATCACATTCAAAATAAATATTTTTGTTTACATAATATACTTGTGTCTACTGTGTATATTTGTTATGTATATACACAAACACACACATTCAGCATGTTTTTGAAAATGTTTAAATGTGTATATTTATATTCATATAAATTAAATCAAATAGCCTATAGATATATTTAAAATATACACGTAACACATTTTTAATACTTATATACTTGCATGTGTGTATATATATATATATACTACATAAAAATATACATACATTTATAATTTAAACAAAATTTTTTATTTTGAATGTGATTAATTATATATTTAACCATTTTGTGATATATGTGTGTGTGTGTGTGTG
>JAUMHR010000011.1:3624518-3650386 GCA_032361145.1 Enteromius fasciolatus | reverse complement strand
TAAACAAAATTTTTTATTTTGAATGTGATTAATTATATATTTAACCATTTTGTGATATATGTGTGTGTGTGTGTGTGATTTTATATATATATATATATATATATTCATCATTTTGTTTGAGTTGAATGACAGTGTTCCCTTAAATTGAGTGTCTACATATTTTTTTCACCTTAATTTAAATGTACCTACTAGTTAAACATTTTAATAACTATGAAAGAATCTTTAAAATGCTGAAATGACTCTCTGTAAAGTAACCCTACACTATTTTATTATCCTTAGTTCTCTATGAGTGCGGCAGGAGTCTCTACAGTCTCTGGTTTTCTCATGTTTGTGAGGAATTCCTCAGCTGTCTGGAGAACGACGGTCTCAGCTATGATTATTAAACTGTATTATAATTATTTTTATACTTTAAGAGACATTTTATTCTCTTTTTGAAATCATAATTTGTCTTTTCAATCAACATCTTTGATCATGTGTGGGAGTTAAAAGTAGTTCTATACTTTAGTGAGCTTTCCACACGTGTGTCACAGTCTGATAAACTGATATGAAGAAGATACCGGTGACTGCACAAGATCCCTCCAGATAATAATGATAATGATATTGACATGGCATGATGTTGAGTGATATCACTCAAACCTTTGCTCTCGATTTGCCATCACACACACCGGAAACACTCACCCACGCTGCTTATTAAAGACTAAATGTGTTTTTTTTAATTGTGATAAAGTACCATTCAAAGGTTTGGGGTAAATGAAATTGAAATGGGAAATGAATATATATTTTATACATTAAAAGGTACATTAAATTGATCAAAAGTGAAAGTAAAGACATTTGCAATGTTACAAAACTAGTACATGCTGTTCTTTTCAATGTTCTATTCGTCTGTGAATCCTGAAAAACAAAACTGATCACTGTTTCCGCAAAAATATTGAGCAGCACGACTGTTTTCATCATTAATAATAATCAGAAATGTTTGAAAAAAGTATATTATTATAATTTCTGAAGATCATGTGACACTGAAGACTGGAGAAATGATGCTGAACATCACAGAAATAAATGACACTTGAACACAGATTCACACAGAAAACAGATGATTTACATTAGAATAATATTTCACAATTTTTAAGTATTTTTGATCAAACACATGCAGCCTTTATGCAGAAATAACTAAATTATAACCAGTTTAACCAGTTAAACATTTTTTGTAACACTTTACAATAAGGTTCATTAGTTAACATGAACTTAGAATAAACAATATTTCTACAGCATTTTATAATTTTTATGTTAATTAATGCATTATTAAAATCACAAGTTTTGTGCACTGTGAGCTAACATGAACAAACGACTGTATTTTTACTAACAAAGATTAATAAAAAGTAATAAATGCATTGTTTATTGTTCGTTCATGTAGTTAATACAATAAATATTGTTACAAAATGATATCTTATTGTAATATGTATATGTATATGTAAATATAATAACAAAATGTTCCAGAGCGTCGGTGAAATAAAAGAGAAAGCAGTTATAATTATATATTAATAAATCAAAAGGCATGCATGTAGGCTATTAAACCCTCAGATAGTACCTAGAGCTTTAGACTTAAAGTGTTAAAAGTATTTTGTGATCCGTTTCACCAACATTTACTTTGCATCCAGTCAATGGCACTGGCAGCAGTTAAATCTCTAGCGCCATCTACTGGGAGATTCTTCAAATACAAAGATATTAATGAGCCTGATGCTTCTGACATTTCTGTGTGATTTTACATGCTTTTAATGTACCATCAAACATATGATCAGCATCATGCGTCATGAGACATTATTATTATTATTATTATTAGACTGCGCAATGCATATTGATTCTTATTTAATAAATTAATCTAGTTTTATATAATTAGAGGAGGAAATCATATTATATACAGTTCTATCATCTAAATTCGCAAATACATGCTATTTTCCCAGTATTCATCTCATTTAAAAGTTATTCGGTATATTTAGTGTTGATTTTAGACACGTCATCATTACTCGCCTGGTGAGACTGTTATCCATAGAAATAGAAAAATATGGTGGAATGGATGTTGGTACTGGATCGGATGTATAAGATGGGAAGGGTTAGCGTTCCAGACCCTGTCTCTGATTGGCCAGGTACATCAAAAAGACAAATATAAATAGACAATATTGGAGAAAGAAAGAGAAAAGTAAAATAAATAGCACTCTATAAAAAATCTAAACAAAGAAAGTGATTTTCATATTTTATTGCTATTATGGTTTGTCAAATGCTGAATTCGGATTGGCATACTACTCCTAACATTTATGCAATATCTTTACATGGCAGTAAATTCGGTTTGTTTGTATGCTATTCTGTCATTATTTCAGTGTAAAAATAATCCAGACCCCTGCTGGATAACGCGCAGACAGCAGAGTCACGTGGCACCTGTTACATTTCTCAGCGTTGATCGGGATGAACCAATGAGAGCCGTGCTGAATAACTCAATCCTCGCAGCGATTGGATAAGTATTTTTAAACGTGTATGTCAGTTACGGATTATTTTAAATAGTGAATTAAAATAATTATACTGTTTACCACACGCATATCAGCAACATAACAACACACCTCATAAGATTTAAATAAAAAGCTAGGTTTTTGGGCCAACGAGCGCCTCCTACAGGAAACACCCGACACGGCGCCTGATAGGAAACGGTTTTTATAATTATTAGCCGACAGCGTTCGCAGCTCAATGGTGCGCTCTCCGTGTGTTTATTGAATCTCCTGGCGTTTCTAAGTAGCTCAGAGATGGAGGTGAACAGGGACGAAGCGGAGCGATGCATCGAGATCGCGATTGGAGCGCTGGAGACCGGGCAGCCGGAGAAAGCGCGCAGGTTCCTGGAGAAAGCGCAGCGGCTCTTCCCGACGCGCCGAGCTCAGGGTAAGCGCACTCAACGCGGCTAATCCAGGCCTGAGCGCCTCGGTTAGCCTCCTACAGCTCTCCACGCGCAGGAGCTGCTCAGTAAATTGTGTAATATATGTGCTTGAGAAAACAAGCTGTTCTGTGTTGGATCCGTGCGCGGTAACGTTATGCTAACGGCAATCTGTGCTCAAACCTGCTGTTCTGTTATAAACACAGAGATTTGATTGTTTGTTAGTGTTTGCTGCTGTGTGTGTTATAGAGTTGCTGCTGCTGCTGCTGATGTAACTATTTCATATGCAGGTCAGATTGAGATGTCATGTTAATCTGGCCGTGTCTCAAATCCCATTGAGCTGCCTCATTAGACAGCATATTAGGGCATGATGTTCACGTGCTGAAACTATGACGTCACAAAATGTTGTTTAGGCCAGCATCTTATCATATGGATGTGGAATATAAGAGACACGTGCATCTTAAAATCCTTTGAAAGCCAAAAAATGCTAATATGCCAAAATTGTGCTCACCTTCAGGCCATCCGAGATTAGGATGAGTTCGTTTCTTCATCAGGTTTGGAGAAATGAAGCATTCCGTTGGTGTCTCTGCAACTGAAGCTCTGCAAGGAATGGGTGCCGTCAGAATGAGAGTCTGGCACTCCAGTCCATCAGTTAAAAAGATGTCTTAATGCTTTCAGCTTTTGACTTCTCCATCATTCTGACGGCACCCATTCACTGCAGAGCATCCATTCCTCCAGATCTGTTGAAGAAACAAACTCATCCTAATTGTGGATGGCCTGAGGGTGAGAAAACATTAAGATAATGTAATTTTTTGGGTGAACTGTTCCTTCAGTAGGCTGCTTATTTCTACGACACCCTAAAAAGGCTACATGTTTCCTGAAGTGAGGGATCTGTCTCTGATGTTAGTTGTGTTGTTTATCAGAGCTGCTGGCTTGTTTGGAGCAGAACGGCGAGGAATCGTCTCAGAACAGCACTGCTGGAGCCTCCGAGGCCACAGAAGCTCGTCAGAGAAAGTCAGGGGTCAGCAGTAACGGGGCGGCACCTGTCGACTCCAAACCCTACACACCTGAGCAGGCCGAGGCCGTCAGAAGGTGCGGAGTGTTTTTACATGAACAGCGTCTCACAAACATCTAGACCTCTGTCAGACAGTTCTTAGAGGAATCAGAACCTACGTTTGTAGTTCCCACAGCTGTTCTGTTATTAGTCCACTAATAAAGCTAATCAAAGCAGGATTTTTGTCATGATCATTAAAAAAATTACATAAATACACATCAATAAATGAGTGTGTTTTTTATTTTTATTTATTTATTTATTTAAATAATGTATTTACAAATGTTTTTAATTGGCTTTTATATTTGTTTTCATAAATATATTTTATAATTTAGTATGTAATGTACTTGTGATTTTTTTTATTTATTTATTTATTTATTTATTTTTTAATTGAGCTTTGCTCTTTTTTTTTTTTTTTTTTTTTTTCCCAACTTTAGTTTTTAGTTATTTTAGTACGCCAGCTTAAGTATATTATTCTTCAATTATTTCAGTATTATTCATATACTCCCATAGAATTCATTAGGTTTTATTTTTAGATTTAATTTTAGATTACTAATTTTGTGATGTTCTTTTGTCATCTTTTGATGTTTTTATTTAGCCTTTTTTCCCCTAGTTTTAGTTTAGTTTTTAGTACTGTAGTACTGCATCGTAAACTTATTTTATTATTACAAGTGTGTGTATATATATATATATATATATAAACGCGCATATCCAATATATATTTAGAAAATATATACATTCAAAAATGTATGTTTCTCCAAATTATTATTTATAAAATTATCACACATAAATATTTAATATAGAAATGTATACATTTTCTTAAAAAAATACATGCATGTGTGGATTAATATATACATAATAAATATGTGAACAAAACATAATTGTTGGACAGCACAGATTTCCATGCTATTATATTATTTACATTTTACTTAATTTTTTATGGTTTGTCTTTTTTTATTCTTGCTTTTTAAATATTTACTTCAGGTTCTTTATTTCATAACTTCATTTTATGTCAGCTTCATGTCAATTTACGAAAAGCATTTTTATCTGAATACAGTCATTTAAGAGTTTTATTTTGTGTTTAATTGGCAGAATAAAGCAGTGCAAGAACTACTACGAGATTCTTGGCGTGCAGAAAGATGCTTCTGAAGATGATCTTAAGAAAGCCTACAGAAAACTGGCATTAAAGTTCCACCCTGATAAGAACCACGCTCCTGGAGCCACGGAGGCTTTTAAAGGTAAAGACGCTTGCTTTGGTTGCAGGGCAGTCTTTCTGCAGTAATATCAGCACGTGTTTATGAAGTCAGTGATTTATTGGCGATGTAATACAGAAGACGAGCGTGTCCTGTGTTTGGGCTGCAGCTATAGGAAACGCATATGCGGTTCTGTCGAATGTGGAGAAGAGGCGGCAGTACGATCAGTTCGGAGAGGAGCGCAGCGGCTCGGGCCGGTCCAGCCAGAACAACGACACACACTTCGAGGCTGATATTTCACCAGAGGATCTCTTCAACATGTTCTTCGGAGGAGGCTTCCCTTCTAGTGAGTCTAAAGCGTGTGTTTGTGAATTGAGAACATTTATTGGCAGTAAAAGAGTATTTCACGTTCAAAGGTTCACCCTAAAATCTATAAATAAGTTAAGAAATAATATTTTCATTTAAAGATTTCATTACTGTGGCAGCTTGTTTCCATAAGTAACAAAAAAGATAATTGTAATTTTTTTTTGTTCTTGCAATTCTGCTTATATTTCATAATACATTTTTTTGGGGGGGGGAATTGCAAAATATAGAATTGCAGAGTCTGGAAAGTTACCTTTTAGTCATTATTTATATATATATACATAAACTGTACACACACATTATGTAAAGAAAAACCTGTGTTTGATGTGATTAATCCCTTGACAGCACTACTTTTTTATTCTGTGGTGGTAACAAGCTTTTATACTTTACCGGAACACACTTGATTACAAAGTTTTAGTTTTTCTGTAAAACACAACATTTATTATAATTTTGTCTTAGCAAATATATTATTACATTTTTTATTTTCTTTAATTTTGGAGTAAAACATGACCTCGAAGGTTTTCATAAGGTGTCAAAGAACAACTCAAAGGTTATTGTCTAACTGTTAACTAAACTAACTGAGTGCTATTGACTGGTAGAAGCCGGTTGTTGTGGAGAGTTTATCTGTCAGTGTGTTTCAGAGCTCGTACTGCACAGATGTCACACACAATCCCACAGTCCCTGAGGCTCTGAATAAAGACATGACTGTGTGTTTTTCAGGTAATGTTCACATGTACAGTAATGGACGGATGCGCTTTAATCAAAATCATGCAGAGAGAGGAGAACACAGAGGGGTGAGGAACATCTTCAGACCCTCCGGCTCTGTTCATTTGTTTTGCAGTAAATATAAAAACACCCGTTTTAGGTTAAGATGTATGTCAGTGTAAGGGGGAAGGATTTTTCTCATGTTTGTTGCAGGTCACTCAGTTTATTAAGTTATATTTTAATATATCATTTTTGTATACTTTTAAGTACACAAATTATAATATTATCATTATAATTATTAATACAACATGCAACTCTAAATATAGTACTTGCAATATTAATATATATATATATATATATATATATATGGAAAAAAATTGCACACTACAAATATATAATAATAATTTATATATAAAATGCAAAAATAAATATATAACTTATTATTATTTTTAATTTCTTTATTTAACACATTTTTATAAAATATATATACATAAGTCTGACAAATATCTAAATTACTAAATGTAAATATATTTAAAATTGTATACAAAATAAAACTATTTTATTAATGAAGCTATATAAGATATAGCATTTATACAATTCTATAAATGAAACTAATTTTGATTTACTGAATTCACTGTGGTGATTTGCTGTAGCTGTATTCTCTGAATCAATCAGTAGAGGGCAGCAGTGAGATGTTTATGAGTAGATCAGAGTGTGCTGGAGAACTCCAGAGAGTTGTGATGATTAATGTGATTGTGTGTGTGTGTGTGTGTGTGTGTGTGTTCAGGGCGGTCTTGCTCTTCTCATGCAGCTGATGCCCATCCTCATCCTCGTTATCGTGTCAGCTCTCAGTCAGATGATGGTGACCAACCCACCCTACAGCCTCAGCTTCAGACCGTGAGTCTCGCTCTTCTTCTATCTCTCTCTCTTTATCAGTATCTCTCTCTCTGTCACTCTTTTTTTATCTACTTTCACACTTTAAACAGCACAGTTGCTCTTCCAGTAGTCACTTTTGTACATTCAGATATCTTGAACACACAAACGCTCTCGTTATCAGAATCAATAGATTACAGAAAGTTCTACGGCAGGTACATGGAGCATTGAAACTTCATTATCTACAGCGGAAGATGTGTGTGTGTGTACATATATATATATATATATATTATAATTGTATAAATATATATGTGTGTGTATATATATATATATATATATTTATTTATTTATTTATGTGTGTAAATATATTTATTTATTATTATTATTATTATTATTATTATTATTTATATATATATATATAAAAACTGTTTTAAAGCTGTGGACTAGTATTTGGCCACAAATGAGTGACACACGACTCTTGATTTTGGTTTGTTCCAAAGAACATCTGTTGCTTGAAGGAAACCTGACCTTTTGTCACATGATCAATGCCACTTACGTTTCACGACGAGTGACCTAGAAATCTGAACGGCTGCTTCATTTAATGTCAGAACTTTTCTATATTATATTTGTGAACACATTGTAACCAAGTACAAGTGCTCTGCTACAAAATTTGAAGGTTTGCATCATTATTAGTTTCATAAAAGCAGCACGCATCAGTATTTGTATTAATCTGCTGTATTGATCGCTGATGCTGCTGAGACATCGGTCCATGCCGGGTCACCGTGAGCCGCTCCGGTCAATAAGGGGTCTTACGCCGCGACGAACCGGTTCGGACCAGTCCAGTTCTGGACCCTATTTAAAAATCAGTCCATTTAATTTACTACTTAATTTTAAAAAATTATTTGTGTGTATATATACAGCCGCGTGTGTATAAACCGCCTTTTTAAATTAGGTATTAGTTTGTTTTTTAAATATAATAAAAATATAGAATCTGGCTGTATTTTATTCTACATTAATATTGTTATTCTATAATGCATATATTTATCAAAATGCCCCTCTCTTGAGTGATTTTTCAAGTTTATAGGCATTGAATAACTTTCAATGGGAAATATAACTTTTGAACTTTGAACTTTGAGTTTATATAGCATTCTTATTTGAATGAAACACTAGCTGTACGGCAGATGCATTCTGTCAGTCACGTGAGATCTCGTCTGATTGGTCAAGAGAGATCGGAGGGTTGTAAACTCGGTGTGAACTCAACCTTTGACCCTGACTGATCTTCAGAGGAATCATCTAGAAGTCTTGAGTGGACAGTCGCTCTGCTGCATCTTCACACTGCATGTGCATGAAACCTGTGACCTCTGACCCTCGGTGCTCTCTTTGTAAAACACTCAAACTTATAGTTAACTAAAATGTATATATATGTGTCTGTGTGTGTGTATGTGTGTATTTCTTTATATATATATATATATATACACACATACATTTTTTTATGTATATAATTTACATAAAGTACTTTTTTTTTTTTTCATTTTGTACTAAAATAGCTAAACATTTTAACTGAAATACATAGGTATATTTAAAATGCTAATAATACAACATGATAAAGTTACATAACAAAATTCCAAAAACTAATATTAATGGTACTAATATATGAAGTGTATATTGAGCACTGTATTCAAGTTCAGCGTGTACTTTTCTCTCTGTGTGTTTTTTTCTTATCATGTCCTTCTGAAAATATCTCTTTTCACGTGTATGTCTAAAAGGTCAGCAGGTCACACACACAAGCGCGTGACGGAGAATCTGGGCGTGACGTATTACGTGAACGAGCGCTTCACTCAGGAGTACAGCGGGCCGAGTCTGAAACGAGTAGAGAGCAGTGTAGAGGATGACTACATCTCCAACCTCAGGAACAACTGCTGGAAAGAGAAACAACAGAGTACGACACACACACACACACACACACTGTCAAGGTCTCATATATCCACCACGTTCATGCTAGTTTCTTCACATAGCTCATGACAGCAGTTTACACTCGCATGCAAATATCTGTGGATAGTACGATTTTTAAAAATGTTTTTAAAGAGTCTCTTCTGCTCACCGAGGCTGCATTTATTTAATCAAAAATATAAAAAAAATCTGAAATATTATTATCATTTTCTATGTTTTGTATGGAAGCCCGTTTCCACCACTGAATAAAAAAATAAAAAAGTTATTGTGACTTTTTATCTCAAAATTCTGAATTTTATATCTCGCAGTTCAGACTGAGGGGAAAAAAGTCAGATTAGTCAGATAAAATGTTGCAATAACCTCTTTTTATTTTTATTTTTTGTCTGTGGATCTGAGTGTAATGTATTTCTGTGATGTTCGGCATCATTCCTCCAGTCTTCAGGGTCACATGATCTTCAGAAATCATAATCATATCCTGATTTACTGCTCAACACACACTTCTGTGATAAATATCATTTTTCAGGATTCACAGATGAGTAGAAACAGAAAAGCTGCCTAAAAGAACAGAATTCATTTGATATAGAAGTATTTTGTAACATTAGAAATCACTTTTGAGCAACATAATGCATGGACAAAATTATTAATTTATAAAAAAAACAAACAAAGAGAAACAAACTAATTCAGTAAGGGTGAGTAAAGGATGACAGCTGCTGCTTTAAGAGCTTGTAGTGATTATGTAATCATAACGGAGCGAGTTTAGCCGGATGATTCCAGACTCGAGCTTCATGACTCACGTCTGATTCTCAGCTCAAGCTGATTCGTTCTCTGAGAGCCGGTCAGAACTGGCTCCACATTCTCACTTCCTTTAACGTCATTCGTCTCACGTTCAGTGAATCAGCTCGACTTCTGGAGATATTCGAGGGAAGTTCACACCCATTTCACTGATGATGCGCTTGTGTTTATTCCCAGCCTGAACAAACCATATCTCAGTCAGCTTATGATTTACTGTGTTTAAATTCTGCTGTGGTTTGCTGAATTATGCTTATAAGTGACCGGTGCTGGCAAATATTATTATTTAAAATTATTATTATTATTATATTATATATATATTTTTAACTTTCTTTGTTAAAAGTCCATCAAAAATGAAATAAAAATGTTGAAATTGAATGAAAAATGACCTGATAAAAGTCGAAGCAGGTTCTGAGGCAGAATCACCAGCAACATCATAATAATCACAATATAGCTATTTTTATTTCTTCTTTGTTGTTATAAATTATAAAAGATGCAAAAAGTAAACAAATATAAGAAAAAAACCAAGTGCATTATCTACTTTTTCGTTTTACATCAAAACAAAGTAGTAAACACATAGTAAAATGTAAAAAAGTGTGTTTATGAAAAATAAACTGGTTATTAAAACTACAAAAAGCAATTCAGTCAAGCAGTGAGTGAGTCCATTTATTCTTTTATCATTTGATTAACATTAATGAGACAGACGCCTGTATATTTTAATATCAAGTGTAATGCACGGATCTAATGTAATGTTTTCCCCCAAACCTTCACTTAAGATATAACAGATCACGCTTACAATAAATATACTTCAATATATTTATCCTCCTGGAAATATGTGTGTGTATCGCTTCCGACGAGAGGCAGCAGAGCAGTCTTCTCAGAAAAAAAACATACAAATAAAAATATTTTTAGATGTTTAAGTATAATTTAGAGCTGTGGGAGCACTAGGTGAAGGCTTGGTAAACTCACTTTTGTGCAAACCTCAAATTTGCCCAAAATTAACTTTTTTTTGGTTGAGTTCCCTCCCCCCCAAGCAGCTCAAAATGTGCATTCACTCTTATTTTGGCAGCATAGCTCACGTGTGTGTGTGTGTGTGTGTTTCTCTCTCAGAGGAGGGTCTGCTGTACCGCGCGCGGTATTTCGGGGACAGTGATCTGTACCAGCGGGCTCAGAGGATGGGAACCCCGAGCTGCTCTCGGCTGTCTGAGGTTCAGGCGTCTTTACACGGATAGATGAAGCTTCACTGCACTACCTGGTGAGCACCGCCTTCATCTGACCTCTGACCTCTGAGGTCGCTCACACACACTCGTCTGGAAGATGCTTTAATCCAGAGTCACTTCACTTTCAGTTCATGTCTTCCCTGGGAATCAACCCTAGAATACTAGGTGTGGTGATGAATGCTTGATGTCCTGTAGGGTAAAAAAAGCTTGTAGGTCATTGTTTTGTTTATTTGAGCAACATCCTCAACGCTGTGTTTGTTTCTCAGCCAGTGTCAAACTGTGTGTGTGAAAACCTCTTTTCTTTGCAGTAGTGGAGATCCTGTTTATATTCTTCATCAGGATATTTAACTTCTAACAATAAACATATCAAATAAATAACTGTAAAAACAATAAATATTTATTTAGGTTTAGTAATAAGCTTAAAAAAACCCTGAAAATTTGTTTTTGGGGAAGAAGGAGAAAAAAAAAAATATATATATATATATATATACACAGTAGTCAACATTCGAAGTGGATCATAAAAGTGTATCAAAGTTATCCTATGACAAGAATGGGTATTATTTTGGTTTTACACACATACATATACACATTGTTCCTCATTAATCTACACTTCATGTCAAAGTAAAAAAAAACAGAATTGTAAAAATATGTTAAAAGTGTTATATTTTCTATATGTTATGTATCGGTTTATATAATGCACACACGCCGGAGTACTGGTTGGGTTGGTTTGGTTCAGTGTTGGTGAATTCCCTGAGGAGGGAATGAATGGGAAGAATTCTTCCCACAGCGCTGCTGGAGAAGTTACACACTTCAGCTCCGAGCAGAACTAGGGTTTATGAACATCTGCTTGAGGTTTTGTGCATCATGAAATGTTGCATTTTCATCACAAATTATTATTTAAACAGTAGGTTATTAATCTTTCTTTAAATTAATATTAATCATGCAGTAATATGTGTTTTCTGCACAGGTTCCAAAAAACAATCTCTCCATTCTGGAATATGGAAGAACGCCATACGGATTGTAAATACATTTGTTTGAAAAACAGGGCTGAGCATCGCAGCAACTCCTGAACTTGACTAGAAAGACTTACTGAGGGCTGAAACTGTGTGTGTGTGTACATGCATGCTAAAGACCATGTACGTGAGCAAACGTGTGTGTGTTTGTGTGTGTACATGCCTACTAAGGATCGTGTGTGTGTGTGTGTGTGTGTGTGTGTGTGTGTGAAATCGGAGCTGGTGTTTTGGACTCCTGTGGATGAAGGACGTTTCCTCGCTGTCTGAATGTTCTGGCCTGGATTAAAGTTCACGGTTTGGTTCTCTAAATTCAGCCCTGGCTAATCAACAATCTGGTTCTGCATTAGGAAACCGACTGGAGATCCCACCACGATATCTGCATATATTTATTTGAGTTTGTTTAGATCCAGATCATGTCTTTTTAATGATTTATATTTGTATGTTTGAGATTTATCTATGCAGGGATCCTACTGATTAAATGATTTGTCTGACTTTAACTGTCCTGCGTGTTAGGAGTAATACGGCTGCTGTACACAAGTGATATTTATTGAAGGATTGAATAGGAATATTTATTTCATATGAAGTTTTATTTTCTACATGACTTTAGTGGAACTATTTCATTGCTGACAGACTACGCTGCAATTATTTCACTCTGAATACAAATAAAGATTGTACGTGCCACTGTCCGCCGTGTGTGTGTGTGTGTGTGTGAGTGTTTGACACAGCTGAGCTGAATCATGGCTTTCTGCACGTTCGTAGTCACCCTTCTGGAAAAAAGGAAACTGGATTTTGTCATGGATTGTGAACTTTATAACATGGATACTTATAGTTCAAAACATCTTTCAGTTTTTGTCTTCTTCAGATCTTAACTGATGGACAGGAGTGCTGTACATTATTCTGACGGCACCCATTCACATCCATTGCTGAGACACTGATGGAATTATATTTGTTTTATTTGAAGTTGGTTGTCCTGTTTTTTGATAGCGTCTGAAAGTGTAATAATGGAACAGATGTTGCATAATAACTGGTTACCTTTATTTGAGACCATACGGTGCATCATAAAGGTGCATTACAAAGCATAATTAATGAATTTACTTTATAATGCTATAATATGCTTTTGTATAGCACTTAAAATTATTGATCAAAGACTAACTGCTTTGTCAGTACTTCAAATCACATGAAGTAATTAAAGCTCGTTTATGGAGTTAAATAAATGGCAACTCTGCATGGAGCTGCTATTAAAATACTGTTAATACAGTCAAAATTCATCTTCCTAACTCCCAGAGAATGCATATATTTGGTAATGCATGTTTCACCATTAATGCAATTCTGATTACTTTGGATAAAACATCTGTTGAAGGTCTAAAATCTAATGGGAGTGTACAACTGCGGTCATTGGCCGAATGCATAGAGAAACCCAACACTGATTGATTGTTTCTTTAAAAAGATAATTTATTTTCTGCATTTCGTTCAAGTACAAAAAAAACAGAACCATTTCATTTGAATATCAAATAAATAAGATGCATGGAATATGCATATGATTGTTTAAAAAAAAAAAAAAAAAAAGTGAACAATAACTGCATCCACATACATCTTTGAACAATCTGGCACTTGAATAACAAAAAACGTCAAGTTTGTTACATGGAAAATAGCTGCCACATTTGGTTTCCATGAACCTGAGGTAAACATTTCAACAGCAGCCTGAAAACTCCTGCTTCACTAGAACGTCAGCAAAAGTGCAACATAAAACTGTCTTACAAAAGTCTTTTTTCATATACCCTACATTGCATTACAAATGCCCTGCGAGCTGGTCGTTCGCTGCTTTAAACAGTCATACAACAATCAGGTCTCTCTCGGGAGAAACACGGCTTCGTTTTAAAACCTAATAAAAGTCTGTGACGCGTCGGTCTCAGCATTCTTCGATCAAAAGCTCTTCAGAGCTGTACAGTTTTCTTTTGATAACTCTAAATCCAGTGCTCAGTTTAAGTGCACGTCTAACCACCGGAGACGCAGGCGATCTGCCAGCGAAAAGCCCCTGGATTTTTGGCCAGAAGCCCTGGGAGTCGAGCCTCAGCACAAGTGTGAGCTGGAAGGTGGGCACTAGATATGGGTCGACCGCGATCTGTCCCACAGCTTCACAGCTGCCATCCTGCTCCACGCAGAGGTCAACGAGAGCCCCGCGGAGGCCACAGGGCTCGCTGACCGACAGATGCACCAGCTCTAGACCGATGTGCTCCAGGAGTTTCTCTGGAATCAGCAGCTTGGAACAGTGCAGGACGCCGTCTTTGGCATCGGTCAGGTTAAGTGCGATGAGCTGCACCACTTCTTTGCACAACGCCTCTTCGGCCGGGTCGAAAAACAAGTCGGATTCGGACAGGTCGGCTAGGGATATTGAACCTGCAGGAGACAAATGCATGCATGCATTAGACTCGAGAACTTGAAACCAAAGTTGCATGCGATATATGCAAGCAAGAAGTGCGCATTTACCTGCATCTGATGCATCGTCTGTGCTGCTGTGATTGTCTGAATCGGAGTCCAGGCTTTGGCTGCTGTGCAGTTTCTGCATCAGTTTGCTCCAGGACAAGCGTTTGGATGGAGCGTCAGATGTTGGTGTGGATGGGAGACTCGAGTCTTCAGATGAAAGGCTGGAAATCAGCTGCTCCTGCATTGTTGTGTCTTGGAATGACTGTAAGAGAGAAGATTTGGTTTTATTATTAATGCACAAGACACAAAAGCATTGCAAAAAAAAAAAAAAAAAAAATAGAAATTGCATATTTAGCTTTTCCAGTAAAAATTTGCAATCAAGATGCATTTACAAGCAAAATGAATACAGATAAGTCATGCATGCTTTTGCATTGGAAAGTTACTTCATGCGTAAGAATCTGCCAGCAGGGTGAGAAAAATTCCTTTCCCTTTAAATTAAGATATATTAGATATATAGCTGTTAACCTCTAATATAAGATATAATAAAACATTTTGCTTCTCATCAATGGATAATTGTACAGGAAAACAAGACAATACTAAGCAAGTTAATCATCACTGCAGAATAAACAAGTCAGACAACAAAGCATTTCATTTTAACTTGCATCAGCCACTTATTTGACTAATTCTGCAGTGCTGATGTAATCGAATATAACCGGTGATGATCAGAAACGCAGCATACTTTTGTCTCGCATCGCTTTGAATGAACAACAATGAAGACAATACAAACAGCGCTTGTTAAACACCGACAACTCGTCAAATAAGCCGCTTACCGGTATTCAGTACTGTAGATCCTCACGTGTGATGAATTGTCGCTAGTTTCCCGCAGATGTAAAGGTCCGTAACAAAGACCAGCAACCAACAAAGCCTTGCGAGAAGCAGAATAAGTGCAGCAGCTGTTCGTATCCGCAGTGAGGTCTGCAAACACTGACGCAACCCTTTCTGCGCCTGATTATATACCCGCGGCGCCGGTCACGCCCCCGGGACTTTCCGTCCAATCGGCGTCTATGTCACGTCTTTCGCGTCCCAAGTTCGCCTGGTAACACGCAGCAGCGCTGATCAATGAGAGCGTCGCTATTGTCTGCGGTGGAGGAGGTGCGCTTCTCACATCACCTTTTGTCTTCAGCTCAGGACATGCAGTGGCGAAGCTCACGTCTGCGCATTTGTTTGCGGTTTGATTGGACGATTTAGTGATTTGCATTTCGAATCGAAACAGAATTGTGAAATACTGACTCCGTGGATGCGTTTTCATTGAGTACGTGCAGGAAGAGCCACACAATGACTGATGATTTCAACTAAATAAACACACTGAGAGAGATGCATGAGGCCAAATGCGTCCTTATCCAATAATTCAAGCCTGCTGGGTTTCATATAGGTTGTTGGCATGAAATGCTTTAGGAAACGCTGACATATACTGCATTGTACACAACTTTTGCTGTCGATATCCTACTATTGTTAGCTTGTGAAACTACTAGTTAGACTTTATTCAAAGACCTAAGTATACCAACAAAAGTTTTATAGGTTGTGAATTAGAAATAGTTAGAAAAATTGCAGTTTGTTACTTGTAAAAACTTTTATAAGACCTTAAATGTAGAATTTCAAAGCATTTCTTTTGTAAAAGTCACAGAAGTACCAAAGTAAAAATGCCAGAAGTTTATTTTAAAGGGGTCTGAATGCGTACTTTTGATGATAAAAAATGGTTGCAAGTTACTAAATTGTAACCCGAAACCTCTTAAACAACTGGTTTTATTCAAAAAGCTAAATAGATTTGCATACCAAAAAAAATGTGTGTAAATAAAGTAAAATAGTTACAAATTGCAGTTTAGCACTTTTTATAGTTTATAAGACCTTAAATGTAAACTTTTCCTTAGATTTTAGTCTAAAAAGTTTGACCAAACCAAACAAAAAGCACCAAAAGTTTGCATTTAGGATCTGAATTTTTGGGGATTTTACGCTTTACTACACGGTGACTAGTTAAACTAGTAAAAACAAAACAGTAAACTGAAAATGGAAACATCTAAAACAACAGTTTTTATTCAGATAAAAAAAATATTCAGTCTCTGAATTAACATATTGTACCAAGAAAAGTTTTATGGGTTAAATATAAGAGTAAAGCATTTCTATAGTGTAAAAGACATAAACACACACTGTCCTTAGTGTTTTTTCATCCAAATAATCATTAAAAAGGACACAGTAACCCAACTAAAGTGCTAAAAGTGGATTTGTTGTGAGTTTTCACCTGAAGCCCCTGAAACGAACACACATTAGAAAGCTCCAACAACCTTAGAAACTAGTCTTCACTGGAATACATTCACAATAAATAAGATGTCGTTTGATTGAGACTTTAAGTGATTGTGTCTTTTAGCTAAAGTGGCTGGAATTGGGCTGTAAAGCGTGAAGCCCTGCAGTCGGGGGAGGTTAGGGAAGGGTTAAAAGTTTCCTAGTTTAGAATGAAGGGCTGTTGCTGGTCAGCAGAGACCGTCCCACATGGACAGGCGCATTCCTGTCCTCTGTTTGCTATCCAAGGGTGTGTTTTTCCTCAAATCCTTTGCATATAATGCATTTGAATCAGTTCAGCCGCATGAATACACAAACATTAATGGGCCTCAGAATGTCTGTCCGAAGAGTTTTTCTGCGTTAAACCAGACTAGCACATGTTTATGTGGTGCTTTTAGAAAGGCCTGCTGGTTTTTTTTCACACCTCAGCAGATCTGGGCTTGAGGACAACTGAAGATCTGACCTCTGCCAAATGTGTCTTAAAGACGCTTGGTGAATGAAAAAAGCACCTCAGTCCTGAGGAAGGAAGCAGTTTTAGCATGTATTACCACAGCAGATGACTTTTCTGAGCACACAAATACATGCATGATTGATTGATTACAACATTCTCAGTTTTATGTTGTGTGATTCAGACTTTACGACTCACAATTATGACTTATTTACTTCATGTCTCACAATTCGTCGAGTATTTTTGATATTTTGTCTCATATTTTGACTTTAAGTCTGATGATTCAGACTTTACATTCAACAATTCTGACTTTACATCTTGTTATTGACTTTACCTCTCTTTATGTCTTACAATTCAGACTTTAGGTCGTGTAATTCTGATATTTTGTCTCATATTCTGACTTTATGTCTTGTGATTGACTTTACGTCTCTCTTTATGTCTTGCAATTTTGACGTTATATTTCACAATGCTGACTTTACATCTTGTTAATGGCTTTACATCTCGCACCCCTGACTTTACGTCCCTAGGATTATATATTTCAATCTGGAGTGTCATAAGAAGTGTTTGTTCAATCATTATTGCTCATAAACAGTGAGAGATGTGGTTACTTTGGGAAAAATAGTCCTCCGTATTGATCTAAAACTAGGGCACGAGTTTAATCCTAAAACATGGCTAAAATTACAACACCAGGTGACTTTGGATCGAAAACATGTTGAGTAAAACTCATTTACAGCCGTATAATGGTCCTTATGACTTCTACGAAATGTTGCAATAATAGCTGGAAGGTTTCCTGGTTAAAACTTAAAGCCGTTTGTCCATTTGACTGAAAGCTTTGACCACCTCAACAGTGAATAATAAAACGTTCCTTCAGGACAAGGAATTAAGCAACCAAGACAAATAAAGTTTCGAAGGCTCAAGAAATCTATTACATGAAGTTTGAGCAGCTGGACTTTCATTTAAGTTCATGCACGCATTCCTATGCATATAATGCACTGGAGGTTTGTTGGACGGAAGCCAAACTTCAGCAGAGGAGGACAAACAGTTCCCTTCGTATGTAGGAGGAACCGCAGAAAAACAAAGACACGTGTTCCCCGTCCAGGAACAAAACATACCGTCCCACTTCATTTACATCTCGCTCTGCTGAGGGTCATATACTTTATGGGCATTAAGGGAATGACCCAAATGTTGCAATGAAATCAACGACGGAACCGGTCTGTCATTCTGGCTACTCACCTCATACTGAATACAAACTATAGAAGCAACACGTTCATAGAAGTAAATGGAAATTATATTTCTATGATCTATGAAGAGTTAATTTGCACAAACACTTTTTTTCATTGTGTATTCCAATTAATAATCAAAATATCCTAACACAATAAAAATAACACAATATAAAAGAGTAATAGCATGACTCACACACACATACATCATTCCTTTTTTGTACTGCCTTTAAATTATCATTAACAACAATATATTCAAATGAAAATATAGCAGAGATCATTAATTGAGAACGATAAGAATGCATTTTTCTAAAAGAAAGGAAGAAAGAAATGCATTTTTGATGAGCTCCACCCTGTGTCTCCGGCATTAGGACCCAGTGGTGCTGTTAGAAACGCCCTTCTTTCGAATACAGAAGTAGACGAATCAACATCTCGGCTAGAAGAGAACAGAACATTCAGTACTTTCATTCAGAAGCATCTCTGCTGACTGAAGGCTGATAAACATCTACTCCAGCTTCTGCAGGAACTCAAGCAATGTTTACACACGGATCACATTGCATTGCTTTCCCTTTCCCCTCAAGCTGCAACTTTTCTTCTGATTATTTCCACAAAAGCAGAAAGCTGGTTTTAGGGGATGAACATGAGAGCTTTGATTGAGCGATGAGCTTGTTGTTCTGCAGGGGCCTCAGCTCAAGGACAAAGACCGAGGCCCTTATTTTTTTTTATCTCCACACAGCTGTCCATCGTTCGGTCAGTTTGTCCTCCCCCTCTCGGTGTTCCTACGGGACTCCCACGTCTGTCTCTGAAACAAACCCTCAGCCGTTGTTTTAGCCAAACAGAGTTTCCCGCACGTGCTCGGTTGACTAAATAACAACTAGAGAAAAAGCTACTGAACACACACACACTGACTCAAGTCACTGGGAAAAATACTTCTGCTCTTTACAAATGACTTGCGCTTTGAATAACAAAACACGGCTTGAACTTTCTGTGAGATTTTAACATGACGCATTATAACAGTGTGGTTCAGAAGCAGAGCAAGCTTTGTTTACATTTTTTTTTTAAAAATACAATATAATAAAAAATAAATAAATAAAATATATCAATAAAAAAATAGGTTTTTATGTATTTAATGCATATTTGTCAGACATATATAAATGAAGCAGACTGGACTATCTGGTATATTTATTTATTTATTTTCTTAAGACCAACTAAATATTTATTCATATTTAAATTATATTCCTACATTTAATGGAATAAATGCAATTGTTTTTGCAGATTTAAGCTAAATATATTTCATACATATAATATTTTGGCTACATAAAATAAAAAAGATTTCTGTGTGACTTACAAACCATGCATTGCATCAATTTAATAAAAACTAAAGTGTAATCCAGTATGCAATTCAAATACATTTTCTGTATTTATTTATTGAGCACATAAACAAATAAATCAAATCAATGCAGATGTAGATGTTAATGCACCTGTGATCATCGTTTAAATTAATTCACATTATGAATTGTGCTTAAAAAGGCTTTTATTGTACACGTATTCAAAGTTCATGCATGTAAAAATCTACACTGTGAAAACACGGGGTTATTTAACATATTCCTAAGGCTGTATCCAAAAAACACAATGCATATTTACATACATGATCGCAAACAAAACACACAGCTCCGTTCACACGAACTTCAGCTCATTCAAGATGAGGAAAACTAATGAATGTGTTTACAAGCAGAGAAACCGATCCGTCCGCTCTGAATGCAGTCATGAGGTGGTGAATCCCAGGAGCTGCTCGATGGGTTTATATTTCCACTCGTCTGCCTCCAACTGCTCCACCAGTCCAGCCAGACGCTCCATCCGCGACACCTGCTGATCTGAGATCAGAGACAGTCCCGATCAAGCATCGGTACAGCTCCAACTCTCACGAGCACTGAGCTTTAAAGCAATATTTCACTCTAAAGTTCTGATTTGCTGAAAATGTGCAAACCCTCAGTGAATGGGTGCCGTCAGAATGAGAGCTGATAAAAACATCACAATAATCCACAGCGCTCTATCAGTTAACATCTGGAGAAGAATTTTTAATTAAAATATGAGTCCATAATCCATAACTCTTCCTCCAGTGAAAGTGTTCTGGTCTGAATCAGGAGAATCAAGCCAAACCAGCTCTAAATGATGTGTCTGGATTTTGATGTGAGAGACGACAGGAGACGGATGGCAGGAAGAGTTATTATAGATTACAGAGTAAAAGACAGGATCATTTTCATTTTTTTGGATGAACTATCCCTTTAAAAACGTATTAATGCTGGATTAGTTTGATCTTCTGTCTTCTCCAGATGTTCTGTGGATTATTCTGAGGGTTTTTATCAGACTCTCATTCTGACGGCACCCATTCTTCGCTGAGACATACCTCGGAGGGCCTGTTTGTGAAGGATTTCGGGGTGTTTTTATCTTAACTCACCATGTTTAACCTGCTTCAGCGTGGACGCCACTTGATAGCTGAACACAGACTCGCATAAAAACCTATCAGATCCATCTGTGGAAAAATACAGTAGATGAGAAAATGCTCACACGCAAACAAACAGGTCACAGAGTCACGCTGTTCTGAGCAACTGCTCCTTTTGTTTCTGTCTCTGCTGAGCTCATTAACTAACAGACGGGAATGAGCCCCTCGTAACAGCCCCGTCCGCTGGGCAAATGACCCAGAAACCACGCTCAGCTTCGAGAAGCATTTCACAACAAAAGAGGCACAGGTGAAAGACCTAAACTGGGAAAAATTGTTTGCATAACAGGCTTATGTGGTGACCGGATGCGCCGTTTCTGAGCGTCAGAGGGACAAAAATGGTTTTCAGAAATGCTAAAAAAAGAGGGAAAGGGCACACACACCCTCCATCATCTCTCCAGCTCCTTTTGGGTAGGTGTAGAGCACTTTTCTGGGCGGGATGAGCTCTGAAGCGCTGAAGCCAGATCCGGTCACAGAGCTGCCGCTGACTCCTCCGGCCGAGGACGAGGACGAAGATGCTGCCATTCACAATCTACAGATCACACAAACACCACAACATGGGAGTTACAAGTTTAGTACTACTACTAAAGACTCTAGATCACATAAAATAATCCACACATCTAGTTTTCTTGAACATGTTAGTTTGTTCTTTTTAAGTATGCATTTGTAAAACATTAATAAAAACATTTGCACTTGTAAAAATGTAAACACGACGCTTAAGTCTTTACAAAAGCTTCACGCTTTTAATAAAAGCATTATGTAACCGCCCATAGACGCAGAACAATCAAAAAGACATAGAACTCAACGTTTCTTTATATTAAAAGACATTTTTATTAAAAATACAAATTATTAAATGGTATTGAACATTTTAACTCCCAAAAGCAACACTCGGGCTCAAATCATGCGCCATTATCACTACTCCACACTTAATACCCGTTTCAAGAGCAATATACATGTATAAATAAAGACATAAAAAAGTTAAACTTGTGTTAAAATCGTGTAGTATTTGTTGATAACCTGCGTCACCCGAAACCGCCGCTGCTGCTTCTTCAGTGAGTTTGTTTACGTCAGTCTGACGCTGATCGGAGGTTAGAGCGCCCCCTAAAGTCGCGGCGGCTAACGTTATAAGGCTTGTTTATTTATTTTTATTTCATTTTACATTTTTGGACTTTCTGAATTATTATTGTACACGATGTCATGTATTTTCAAATTTAAACAAAAATATATACTAAACACGAAAACGTAATTGAGACGTACGTTGACTGGTTAATTAAAAGTACAAAATAATTCACTTCTTTATTATTTAAATGTTTAGTACATATTTAAATACGATATACATTAAATATTTTATTGTATATGAAATATATTATGTATTTTTCCTCTCAGCTAAGGACTTTTAAGCGTGACGATGAAAGCGGATGTAAGCGCGAAGTCTCGTTTCCGTCCACAGTTTCACGCAATCAAACACAGCACGAAGGTAGAAAGATTGATCGTTTAATAATTACTGTTCATGCTTTCCTGTGAGTTTATGTTTTGTTTTCTTTCTCTGAGTTGTTTCACCCTCGTTTTGTGGTTTATCAGTGTCGCAGTCATCCAGTCAAATGAAGCACATGCCTGCAAATATGATAAAATATGAAAGACGTTTAAACTTCTTAGTGGTGAATTTCCGTGTTTTCTCTCGTGAGCTGCACATTTTCAGAAGATTTCATGTTTTTCAAGATTTTACAGTTTTTCTCACCTTGTATGATATTCGACAGTTGTGTTTCAGTGAGAACTAGAATACTGAATACTGACTAGTCTTAGATAAATCCATTTTGTTGTGATTAATATAAAATTCTGGTCTTCAGAAATTTGAATATCTTATTAAATTGGAAGTTTTAGTGGATTACTTCACTAGTTATGACTCAGAAATTAGCAGCAAACGAATTAAGAGATAAATTAAATGTATATATTTTCTATATTAAATGCATATATTATTATATATTATATAAAATAATTCAGCTTCAGTGGGAAATATAACACATTAAATATTTAACATCATTATTATTATTTTGCTTCAGTTTTTTTAACTGTCTAGCAGTTTTTATTTGAACTTTTTTTTTTTTTCTAAAAAAATAAATAAATTAAATCTAGTGTTTTTTTGAATGTGTTAAATTAAAGATTATCCAGTTAATTTAACTTTCTCTTTATTGTCTTTAATGTGAAATTCTAGAATAATTTATGGCACATTAACGTCTGTGTAAATGATGTCTTCCTCATTCAGCAGTTTGTGTGTGATGGAAGTCTTAAGGCCGGTTCTGGTTAAAATCAATGGCAGAATTTACAGAAAGAATCCTGTTCAGGAGGAAACCTGCGAAGAAGAAGAGGATGATTATTCATATTCGGGAACAGGTCTGTGGTTTTTAAACACATAGTATCAGTATTCATTATAGAATATATATATATATATTAGTATGTCAGTATATGTATGTTAGTGTGGCATCATATAATGTGAATGTGTTGCTCCGCAGCATCTGAGCAGTGTCTGGACGAGCCGTGTGACTCTTATAACATCGAGCAGACGGACCGAGGCTTCCGGTGTGCCATAGACGTGCCCAGTGTCCTTTACAAGTTAGTATCTTCTAGATCACTCTCACAAGACCGTTTACACCGTGAAGTTGTAAAAACACAACTTCACGGTAGATTCCACCTTTAGTGAAAAATAAACATCCTTAAATGTATTTGAATTACATTTATTTCATGCTCAGTATACTACAAATGCATTTTCCTATTTATGTACTTAATAAAATGCCATGCAAGTACTTTTAACAGATATACTTAAAGTCTTCTGAACTGGAACAATTAGTTTTTTTTTTGTACTTTATGCACTTTAATTGTACAGAAGTAGTGCTGAAGTCCAATAATAGACATGCTTCGTATATTTGATTGTGTTTAAAGGACAATATCACACAATCCCCATTAAGAGTCACATAAACACACATTTTAGGCTTATTATGTAAAGTTTAATTAATATTTGTATATCAGTAGGACTTGAGTTATGTCTATAAATATGTTAATAGATTTGACTTTATTTCTTCCAAGTTTATATTTCGCTATTTTGAGTTAAGATTTTGCAGTTGTGACTTAATTTCTCACAATTTGGAATTTATATCCTGTAATTTGAGTTAACATCTTGCAGTTTAGTTTTATTTCTTTCTGTATTGCAAGTTTATGTCTTCATAGTTATTGCATGGAATTATAACAATAGCTATTTTTTATGATTTAATTTTTAAGGTTAATTTAATAAATATAAAGTTAATAAAATAGCCAATTTAATTAAAATAAAAGGTATAACATACAATGTTTTTGTATACGGTTTTCTCAAAATATTATATTACGTATCCAGAAAATTAATATACAATAAATTGTTATATATTCACAAAATTAATATAGTATAAAATCATTTATTGTATTTATTCACAAAATTAATATTGTTTTGTTGTCAATGTTATGTTATTAATATTTAATTGTTTATGTTATGTGTTAAATTCACAAAATTAATATTAAACAACTATATATTGTTTTGTTCTGTGGAGTTCTGAGCTCAACCGTGTTCTTGTATTTCTCAGGTATATCATCGGAAAGAAGGGAGAGACTCGTAAACGACTGGAATCAGAGACTAAAACTTCCATCAGCATCCCGAAACAAGGCGTGGAGGGACAGATCGGTGAGAAACAAACCCCTCGGCCCTGAACTACTCCAGTAACTCACCCTACAGACAGAAAACAAATCTCCAACTCCCAGGGAATGAATAAAAGCATCTGCCAAGTGCATGAACACTGCTGAACTGAAAACATCATGTCTGAGTTTTGTGTGCTACAAGAAACGTACATGAACACACTCAGAGGCAGAGCATGGCATGTTTTGGTTAGCGTTGAATGAATGTACACGATGCCTTGTGCAACTGAAAGTGTTCCTGCATAAAAATAAGTGTGCCTCAGGGGTCAGGATGTTCTTGTGTGCAGCGGTGAGTACTGTATGTTCTTCCTGTGGTTTCATGGCAGTGTGTGTTTGTTTGTGTTTAGTGATCACAGGTGCACACAGAGCAGCCGTCGTCTCGGCTGTAACGCGTGTTGAGGTTTTGATCGACAGCTTTCGCAGGAAGCAGCCGTTCACACACTTCCTGTCGTTTGCACTAAACCATCGTCAGGTGCAGCAGGGCTTCCTGCACTTTAAAGAGCAGGTGCTGGAGCGCTGTGGACAGGTGAGGACGCTCCCACAGTCCACCTCACATACTCCGACCGAGTTCAGTATGGCATTAATATAATAGAGGTATTTACTACGGCACAATTGTACGGTTAATGTAATAAAAAGGCTTGTTATGATTCATATATTGTAATATTACATTCTAATTGTATAGAATCTCTTGTTGTGAACGAGTTAAAGTAGTGAGAAGTCATCTTTAGTGGACTGATTCTTTGGTTGTAATGTGCAGGACGCAGGCGTGGATGAGAGTATATTCCAGAACCCGGCTAAACTCCACCTGACCATCGGCACTCTGGCCCTGCTGAACGAACAGGAAGTGACACGCGCAAACGAGCTCCTGCAGCAGTGTCAGGACGTGATCAGGTCACTACTGCAGCCCATAATGCATCAGAACAGACCGCAGTGATGCTCAGCATGGTGTGTGCTCATGGATCATGCTGCTTTGTCTCTGCAGAGATTTAACTGAAGCAAAACCACTTCCTGTGGAGGTCAGAGGAATTGAGTATATGAATGATGACCCGTCGATGGTGGACGTTCTTTATGCCAAAGTCGCTGTTCAGGACGGATCTGACAAGTGAGATACAATACCTGACAGAGAAATGAAAATGTCTTTGTGTGTGTGTGTG
>JAUMHR010000011.1:3512902-3530183 GCA_032361145.1 Enteromius fasciolatus | reverse complement strand
ATTTCTGAAAGACTGGAGGAATGATGCGCTGTATCTCAGGAATAAATTACATTTTAAATACATTCACACAGAAAACACTCATTTTAAATTGAAACAATATTTCACAACATTACAGTTTTTTCTGGATTTTTAATCTAATAAATGCAGCCTTGATGAGCAGAAGACACATCTTTAAACACCATCCAGTCTCTTACTGAGCCCACGTTCCAGAACACTGGTGTATATGAACTGTATGTATGCGGATAATAATACAGCAGCCTGAACCACAAAGTCAATAAAAAAATATTAGTGTTAATACTTTACAATAAAGTTCAGTTCATTAACGTTAGTTAGCTAATGTACACTAACATGAACTAAGAATGAAACTATCATCTCAGCTGATGTTGATTCTAACGTTCACGAATACATTATTCAAATCAGCTTCTATCTATTGATATTATGAATGTACCCGAGCCTAACATAAAACTTTATTAACATTAACAAGGATTACTGTAACAAATGTTTCCACGTTAGTTCATGCATTAAATACAGTTAACAGATGAGTCTTACAGTAAAATATTAAGTGTATTAATATACACTTTATTTTAAAGTATTCTTGTTACAGTGTTATATATTTGAAAACTAAAGTAACATTAAAAAAAGTAAATATTAAAAAAAAAAATTATAATAAAATGTTTGTTTACTAAAAAAAGTTTTGTGAAGAAAAATGACAAAAATATAAAAAAGTAAAAATAATTTTTGAAGCACTTAATTCTTAATGAGAGAAAAACAATGATCTTGTAATCGCTGTTTTAGAAAGAGCAGAGAAAGTGAAGTGCTCTGGTTTCTCTCTCAGATACCATCAGCGCTTGTAAACTCTGTTCCTCGTCTGAGCATGAGCTTCATCTTCACCCGACTCTGGAGCTTCATCTTTCTTCTGCACCTCCGCCACAGCTCAGCTTTAGAGTTATTTTTCTATCTCAGAACATCTTCAGCTTGTTTAGCTTCTGTAAATGTGTACAGATCTGGAGAATCAGAGGCGCGTCACTGCCGTTTGATACAGTGTGTGTGGATGATGGACGCTAATAATAATAATATTTGGACACCTGTATTCTGCCATCTGTACATGAAACATGCGTCCGTACAGTGAGGATTTCTGGACTCATGAGTGAGAAGATGAGACTTTCTTCAGAAGACGACTGTGATCCAAAGATTCTCCCTCCGTCCGGCTCATCCCGTCTGGGTTCATGCATTTATCATATTCTGTACATAAACACATGAATAAAGGGACTGGAGATTGAAAGTGACTCGGTGAATCATTATGAATCGTGTGATCAGCAGAGGAAGTCTCACTCGTTCTGATGTTCTGCCGTGTCGTTTATTAACAGCTCTACATTGCTAAATTATATATTCGCTTTTATTTTTTATAATATAGAACATGCATACTGATCTTTTATAACTCATTTATATGTTCATGATTTATTTCTGAAATTCATTCTTTGAATCTGAACACTTCCTCTGCTCAGATATAATCAATAAATAAGATCAGCTCGCTAATAAATTTATGACATAAAAGAGAAATGCTGCTGATTTGAGTGCTAGCTCTTACTACATCATTCCCATGATTCCCTTCGTGTGATTTCTAAATCTGTGAGATGTTTAGCATGTAAAAAGAGAGCTCATTTCCTTTAAATGTTAATTTTATGTTATATGCGCACACACATATCATGGGTTGATGATATGGGATAGATGTGTATCATAAGCACGCCACAGTCAGTCAGCGCCTCTTCATAAACTCAAGGGTCCAAGGTCAGGAAAGTCCAGACAGCGCGTGACCAGCAGGTGTCGCTGTAATAAAGACTTACAGCTTCACTAAAGTAGAACATACCAGCACAGTAAAATCAGTCATCTTTATATAAAGACGAGAAATATATTTATTCCAGCACACAGGCTGTCTGTTATATAGGCCTGGGAAAGCTTGTCTTTGTAGTTTGAACAATAAACATGTAAATGAACATCATGGGTGGATTTTACAACCTGGTTCCAGACCCGATTCATTATAACAGCGGAAATCAGTATTATCTCCACAATCAATATACAACCATTCAGACTTCTGTGATTTAAAAGTAATAATGGCCAGAAAACATTTCAACTCTGTACAACTTCGCCTGAAAAACAAGTCATACAGAAAGAAAAGAAATTAATTGAATTAGAAAGAAAGTAAAAATGTCCAAAATTCACAGAGAAACTGCAAAATGTTTAACTTTTAAAAAGAGTGATTTTTATTCAAAATACATTGAACTTTTAGTTCATTTATTTCACATGACTTCCACAACAATAGACTTTACATATATACTTTAGGGTTTAATATTCATGACCAAAACAAATCAGAAAACACATGAACGGCTCGTAAACCTTTGAAGATCACCCGGGGTATTTCATCTCGTAGAATTAAATGTCAAGATCTTTTATGTAAAAACCACAATGAAATGAAGCATCTGACTGCTCCTGCATGACGTCTGTGAGCAGAAACACCAGAGCCAGCTCAGAGAGAAGAAAAGAGCTGAGAACTGAAAGTATGAGGAGGAGGAGGAGTGACCAGAGAGAGAGAGAGAGAGAGAGAGGGGCTTGATTTGTTTGCTGATCAGAGCCAGTAGAAAGCTGTGAGCGTGATAAGATCCACATGCGAGCGACAGAGACGAGCCAGAAAGAGTTGAAGCACCCAGAGAGAGAGCGAAGAGGATCCGTCCATGGGTGTTCCTGGACTCTGGAGCCGTCTCTGACCCCACACTCGTCCAGGTGAGGCTCCGATGGGCTGGGAATGATGGAGTTTCCAGGTCTGATCAGATTAGAGCTGTTTCTGCGGGTCGGTGAGCGCTCGAGCCGGCACTGAGAGAAAGAAAGAGGATTAATACAGCTTTCATTCACACAAATATACTGCGCTGCGAGTTTAGAGTCAGACATAGACTCATATATACACTCAACATCCCTGACCAGCAGCTGGACTAGATGAAGCAGCGCAAGGCACTTTTAGTGCAAATCCAGGTTTAATCCAACCTTTCTTTTGTTGTAAATTAATGATTCATTTCTACCGTATCCATCTCTAAAAGAGTTCTGATTCATCATTCATGGGAGATTTTAGTTCTGCTTTAGCTGGACATTCATATTTGTAGATAAAAATGTAGTAAAATTATAAAATACCATTATTCTTTTATGTTTGAAATGTTTTCAAAGTAACTTTTCCATGATGTTTAGAAAAAGATGGAATGAAATGTTCATGAAGAAAAAATGATTTGAAAAAGTCTACACATCGTTCAGAGATGGTTCAGAGACAGTCATTCGGCGGTTTTTAAATGTTTCTGTTTCAGACATTCAGTTTTATCATTTCGCGAACATAAATGATCATTTTTGAAGTGCATCTGATTTATAGTTGATGAAGTGAATGTGGAAAAGCTGTATGCGATCGCACAGCAGAGAGCCGAATGTTCCTAGAGCAGGTCTGAGATCAAAATCAGAGGATATTCTGAATTCAGAGCCGTCTGAAAAAACCTCTCAAGCTGATCTAATCCACCAAGAGCATCATTAACTACACACGCTTCACTTCAGTCCATCTGTCTGAGCATCTCTGAAGGATCTACACATACATTAGAACAGTTAGACGAGCAGAAACGAAGCTTTCCAGCTGCTGCCAGTGTGTGTGTGCGTGTGTGTGTGTGTGTGTGTGTACTGCGGTCGAAGCGGGCTGTGAACATTAGCTGTGTTTGGAAAGAGCTGCTCATCTGTGACGGACTGTTTGATCATCTTCTGACAGAAGTGTGCTATTTATTACGTTTTTATTGCTTTTACAAAAAAAGCAGCAGCATTAAAAAGTATTAGAAATCCAAACTGCAATAAATTATCCTTCCGTTAAATTAAAAAATCTGTCTAATTCTAGGCTCATCAGTTGTGTTTGTAATACGACTCTGATCAGAATCAGTCAGAACAATGCGCTTATATATTTCTATATTACAGCAGGCTATCTTCAGGCTCTGTGAAGAGAACTTTTTCTAAGCGTTTGATTGGCTGCTTTCCTGTTACTGACCCTAAACAAAGGTCATGACCTTTCCTTTGCCCTCAGTTGTTTATAGTAAGGGATCAACACTTTGCCAGAGCTTTAAGACCCTCAAAATACACATCAGTTATTTTCAGAAGTTTTACTTTAACTTTTTGAGAGTTATCATTTTTAGCCTCATTAGCAGGGGCGGGCTTACCCATCGACTGCCCTGGGCCCCCGAAAGCCAAGGGGCCCCAAAATGCTTGTCATACACGAGATGCACATTAAGTGCAGGTACACGAACGCTTGCTACTTCCAGTGTTTATTACCATCTGAACGTGCTTGTTTTGTCGATAGTATTCTGGATCTGAAGCCGAGGGCCGCAGGAGCCCGAGCTCCGTGTCTGCTTCGTTCAGCTGAAACACAGATGCTGCTTCTCTGAGGCCCGGTTACACTCGTGGGTTTCTGTTTTAAAACACATAACGTCTGCTACGGTTACGTCTATCGTTACACTAATCCAGCGTTTTCCCTCCTGAACGAACTCTGCTGAAGACGCCGAGACTCCGCTCCGGGGTTGGTTTAGGAATTGTTTGATATTTTGGCTGGAAACAAGACAAAACTCTAGTCTTGAAAAGCATTTTTTTCAGTGTAGAGGTTATGCGTTTATATTTTTGCGGTCACATCATTTATCATCTTCTCATATATTAAGATACTGTACTCACATGCAAGCACAGCTACATCATTATCTTGTGTGTAACCGGTTTCATCAGAAGACTCTGGGCAGGCGTTCCTCGGAGCAGAAGCTGTTTTACCAAATATTGATTTGATTTCGATCATAGAAGTTAATTGATAAATTAAATCTATTTAGTGAATGTTTTGATAACAGTTTCGGGAGGAACGCTGGACGAATTAATCGTGGCTGGCATCGCATTATCTAATCAATCTCCTCGTCACGTCCACCCAATCAAATCCTTCCTTCCCACTATAAATAACCCATTTTCCCTACATCCGCATCTCGCTTTTGTGCTCCCCTCCTCATCCTTTAGCTCCATGACTTTCTCCCGGCTCGCTCCCCAGACAGCACGCCAAATTTGCTTTTACTCATTCACTAATGAGGGAGCGTGAACTCGTGAACGCCATTATTTTTGAAAGCATCCTCAATCTACAGCATTTTTACACGAGTGTCTAAAACTCTGAACAGTGCTGGAGCTCTCCAGGTAGGGTTTTTCTTCATCTTGGAGACGTTGGCACAGTTCTTCTGGATCGAGTCTGTCTCAGTTTGTTCAGTTTCTTCACGTGACTCCAGACAGACTGATGATGATCAGATCAGATCTCTGTGTGGAGCACTGCCTGTTGTCAGACAATAATCAAAAAACAAACAAAAGCACATGGTAACATTTGAAATTTCGAAGTTAGGGTTAGTTTATTTTAATTTAAGGCAGAAAAAGACATCTGTTTGAAGATGGAGTCAAGTCTGAAAAATCAAGTTAAAGGTTCGAAAACAAAACCACCAGCAACATTACATCATTTCTTAATATTAATAACTATAATAATCACAATGTAGCCAGGGTGAGCATGACTTGTTCCTGGATCAACCAATCAGAACTGAGGGATAATATTCTGGACACTCTTGTTAAGCAGCTATCCTTTCCCACTGATTTTAGGCATACAGTATATTTTGGGGAATGAGTAGAGATCGGAACAAGTCTATATATTTCTGGACAGTATGTTGATCCAGGATCACGTCTTACTAGCTTGTTAAAAATAATGACTGACCTTACCAGCACGGGCCAGCAGTTAAAGACTGAAGGAGCACCTCACACACACTCGATCGGACACGCTGAGAGTGAGGATCTCAGACTCTGATCACTGAAGAACAGGAAAGTCTTGACGCTCTCTGGAATGATTCACGATGAAGAGCTGCTTTGTAAATGTTGTGTTTATGGGAATGAATCACTGGGATTTGTTTTTCCTTCCGGCGATGCCACATCTGTGCTAAAGATGTCCGGAGTGATTGACGGATCGCTCGCAGACTCTGCTGACTGCAGACAAAGTGACAAATTATAGTTAATCTGTGACTTCCTGTCTTCACAGGAAACAAAGTGAAAGCTCAGGGCCATTGAGTCAGACTGACCCCTTCAGAACTGATGTCTGAATCTGTGTGTTATGTGAGTGATTGTGTGTGTAAAAGTGCATGTGTGTGTGTGATATTGCAGTGCTGTGGTGTTTAGACTGTGTGAACGAAACTCAAGTGATGCATTCTGGGAAATAACTATTTGAGAGTACAATTAGAGTTTTATTTTATAACTAGAAATATTAGTACTGCTTACAATTAATCACATCCAAAACAGGTTTTTGTTTGCATATATATTACAAATAAGTGTGCACGGTGTATAATTATTATGCATATATAAATAAACACAGTATATATGCTAATGAGTCATGTTGGCGTCAACATGAAGCGGCTCGGGATTCGTTTTCAAAACGACTCGTTTCAATGATTCAGAGTCAATGAGTTTGAGAGACAATAACTCTTTATACACGCTGCACTTCCAGCTTTGATTCTTCGAGCGGTCACACACTGAGAACAGCAGCACTTTAACTCTCTCTGTCCGTCTGTCTGTTCCAGGATGAGCTGTAAGGTGGCGCTGTGGCTGCTTCTCGCCGGGCTGCTGTGTCTCGTCTCTGCCGGACGTAAAACCCGACCGCAGGGATCCATCCCGTCGCCCTACAAGACCGGCTCCAACACCTCTGACCGCCGCGCGCGCAAGCAGGAAGTGCTGGCCTCCAGCCAGGAAGCTCTGGTGGTGACAGAGCGCAAGTACTTGAAGAGCGACTGGTGCAAGACGCAGCCGCTGCGGCAGACGGTGAGTCAGGAGGGCTGCAGGAGCCGGACCATCATCAACCGCTTCTGCTACGGTCAGTGCAACTCCTTCTACATCCCGCGGCACGTCAGGAAAGAGCAGGAGTCCTTCCAGTCCTGCGCCTTCTGCAGACCGCAGCGTTTCACCAGCCTCACCGTGGAGCTCGAGTGCCCCGACCTGCAGCCGGACGTCCGCTACCGCAAGATCCAGCGGGTCAAGCAGTGTCGCTGCATGTCTGTCAGTGTGTCCGAGTCCGGCAAAAAGTGAGATCCTGACCACACTTCCCTGGAAACACCTGCTGCTAATCCGAGCTGAGAGACTGCAAGGCTTCGGGTCGGCATCTTAAGACTGGACACTGTTGGAAGCCGATGGTAACTGCTAGTGACCAGTCACCGTTGGTCACTATCGGTCACTGCTGGTCTCCATCTGACACTATTATTCAGTATTGGACAATTTCAGTCATCATTGAACACTATTGGCCACCATAGGTCATGATTGGTTACTATCAGTCACCACTGGTATCTATTCGACCATTATTGGTTACTGTCGCTCTATTGGACGTTATTGGTCACTATCGGTCACCACAGGTCTTCATAGGTTACTATCAGTTATCCCTGGTCTCCATCAGACACTATCGGTCATTGTCGGTCACCATTGGTCTCCAACAGTCTCCATCATCCCTACTGGTATTGATCACCATAGGTTATCAGTAACCACTGGTTTCCATCAGTCACCGCACGTTGCTATTGGTCATCACTGGACATTACTGGTCATTATCCGTCACCACTGGTCTCAGTCAGACACTATTGGTCACTTCTAGAAACTATTGGTCACCACTGGTCTCCAACAGCCTTCATCGGACACTATCAGTCATAACTGGTCACTGGAGAGTGTGTGGAAACTGACTCCACACTGGACTCTATGCAGGAGCTGCTGCTGTGTGATGACCGATGATAGTTAACACCAAATATGCATAACCAGACTGATTATAGAGATTCTATAGAAATATGGTACAGCAAAAATATATATGTAGAGAAATAACTGAAGTCTATTAAAACTATTGAGTTCTATTCTTGTCTCCTGTTTTTTAGGGGTCACAGGAAAACCAGCCTTCATGTGGTTTAATCCGGTTGGTTTTTCTCCATTGGGTTAGTAGTTAACTTGCAGAAGACTTTGATTTGCTTGATTTAACGGCCCTGGAAGATTCACATAATGTTTGTTTCAGTAATTAATTCAGTGAAAACTGGTGAAAGCCTGTCTACACCAAGAACGATAGCTAGAAGATGGTTTCTACTACAAGAGAGGACACCAAAACTACATAATGCAGTCTCACAATTCAGACTGGTTTCCTTGTAACTCAGGGCCGATTTAAAATGAGAAGACAAACACAAAAATGTGATATATGAACGGCATATTCCATCCCCAAAATTTATTAAGAATATTTGAGAAAACATCCAATTGTGACATCGTTCTCTGAGTTCAAGTTTGTCTTGCAATTTCTTGTCCTTTTTTTAAGAAATTAGAAAATTGTCACATAAACCTAAATTGTGCATTTTTTATCGATTCTTTATCCTGGCAGAAGCAAGCTTCAATAAAAGGAGGATTATTTTCAGAGCAATAATTCAGAACGTAACTGAAGTGCACTCCCAATAAACAACGTTACGGTGCGTTTGTGTGGAGGCTAATACCAACCTTTTCCCTACGAGCTTTATTTCCTTTATCCGGAAGAGCCTGACACACTGTACTTCCTGCTTCAGAAAGCTTCAGTAAACCCTGCGATTAGAAGTGGAAAGAGGGTAGAAAATGACTTCGTAAAACATCCACACAATCCATGAAAGAGAGGTGGATGAGGATTTGGAGTAGAACAAGAGATTCTGACACATTCCAGTGAATTACGTACAGGATGTGTTCATTAAATCAGAACAACAGAGCCCGAGAATGAAGTATCCAACCAACTAAACGACCTGAAATGCTTATTTAGACACATAATACAACCCTGAAGATATGATAAGATTAGGATATGCAAGTAAATCTCCAATTGTGTGAAATAAATTAAAATGTCTTCATTTATTAATCCCTTTATTTTACATAAATTACACTCTTCTCAAAACGTTCAGATACAAACAGTTATTGCACAGAGCGCAGACGTCCATCCACACCTCCGACACAAACATGCTAAAAACAAACCAATGCTACATAAAGATGTTAATAATATCATTTACAATAATTAAAAAACCATCCTCTTAAATACACGGAGTGAGCGAGTGAGTGAATGTGTGGATGCAGCGAGACAGAAAACAATATTGCATAATTTCACAAGAACACTGAGTAGATTCCTGAACATTCGCTGCTGATTCGTACTGTACATACTGAAGTGTCTCTTTCAGGTCCTGTAGGACTGGAGTGTGCTTTTGAACGTGTTAAACCAGCTGATGACTACAGCACTAAACTGCACTAACTAGTGTTGGTTTTCAAGAATGTGACGGTGCCGATGTTTAAAATAAAGAAATCCAGATACTATCGCTTTCTCTCGCCGGTTAAAAATAAAACAATCTTGTTTTGATGATATTGCTTCAGTCCTCCAGTATGTACGGTGATATGTAACGTCTGATATGTTCATCCAGCAGGACACAGGATATGACATCACATTCAGATGGCGTATACTTCCTGTGTGGTACGGCAGATGGCAGAGTAACACTGAAGATGCTGCGAGAGCGATTTACAGATGAGTCAGTCCCCCTCGGACTCATATCTTCATGCCCAACTTCGCTTTCTGAGAGGAAATAAAGATGAAGTATAATCTCACTTTCACCTGTACAAACAGCAACATCCTGAAAATAACTCTCACAGTTTACGGGAAACAGCGTGTCAAGTGTTTATTTGAGGATTATGAGAAACGATTAGAGATGAGCAGCATCTAGAGCTCTGGAGAGACTCCGAGTCGAGGCTTCAGAGCTCTTTACTTACAGAAGACCATTTCCTCCACTGAATAAAGGATGAGACAGATTCATTGCGACTTCTTAATCTCTTAAGAGTTTTTTCTTGCAACTGAAGAATCTAAACTCTCAACTGCATTATAAAGGCAGAACGGTGACACATAAACCCACAATCGCAAGAAAAAGAGTCAACTGTGAGAAGTTACTTTTTTCTGTTTTATAGTCGACGGCAGAAATAGTTGCCACTGCGGCGGATTCCAGTTAATTTTACAATATAATCCATAACCATTTAATAACTTCAACCTACATTTACACTGTAAATACAGTACACTGTATACAACAAAAAAAGATACTGCATTTTTTTTAAAGTGGTTGCAAACATTTTATTTCAGCTGTTTTTAAATACTTTTAATAGAAAGTTAGTAATAAATTAAATGCATTGAATTTACTCCATTTTTTAAGTGGTTGCTATCAAGTAATATTTTTTTAGTATAAAGCGTTATAAATTATTTAGCAAATTTTATTTATATATTGCTTTATTCATAATTCAGACTATAAGGCATGAAGATATTCTAAACAGGGTCAGGCTGAAAGCATGGAAGGTGTAAATAAAACGGCTTACGATTCCAGACGCGTGTTTGGGTTTGACGCTGTATGTAGCTTTTTCTTTGACCTGTCGGAAACACTCCTCTGCTGCCTTCAGCCTGAAACACAACACGGAGAGAGAGAACAGAGAAGAGTTACTCACCCAGACATCTACAGCACACTCTCCAAACACTTCACACGTTCATCATCATACCCTACAGCATGTCCTATATCATACTCAACAATATCCATTATGACCAAACCAAACAAAAACTCTACAATTGAATTAAAATAGAAAATAGAAAAAGGCAATAAGAGCTGTAAGACACTGGTATGAAGTGTGTCTTGAGTTTGTCTACAGCGAGCTGAGGTTTCACAGCGGCTTCAGCAGGAAGTGAATGTGACCCGAAGGGTTCAGGTACACACCAAAAACAGCTCTAATCCCCGTCACGGGCGCAAACCGACCGTACCAGCTACCCACAATCCCACACACACAGCATCAGTAGTTTAGGTCTCGTTTGACTGAGTGGCATACACATACAGCACACTCACATAAATAATAACTGCCTGAATTGTTCATATTTTCATAAATATAACTCTTATTGTAGCATCATGTCGATACATCCATCTGACCATACAGGAGACGGCTCTTCCTCGTTAACTTTAACTAGTCCTGACAGATCTCTACACTGCTTAATCCGAGCGTTCGGAAGTTATTAAGATCTGCCACGCTCTGTGATGAAGGCTCAGGAGGGGTTCATTTAGCACACGTCTCTTTTGCGGGTCATGTGTATGGATGGACGCCAAGAGCTTCCTCTCCATGACCTTCGAACCACCGAATGAAACACAAACACCATAATTGGCCATGCTCACAGTCACAATGAGTCCTCTGATCCTCCACTGTGATTTAAATATGATTATAAATTAAATATTTGTAAACATAAAAAATATAATTATTTACATGTAAAATCTTTAATTATTAAATATTAGTAATATATATATTTTTTATTATTTTTATTAGTAAAAAATATATATATTTAAATAGCCCAACATATCATTGAGAAAGAATCATTCTGATAAGAATAAAGTAAGTACTGCATTAAATAGTGCATTATTATGATTTTGCTTGCAATATATATATATATATAAAGCATTTAAAAACCATATAAAATTTAATGCATATTTGTATTTAAACTAGTGCTGTCAAACACTTCATCAAGATTAATCACATCTAAAATAAAAGTGGTTTACATGATGTGTGTGTATATTTATTTTGAAGGCTATATATAGAAAATATTTAAATTTATATATTTATGTTTATATAATTCATATTAAATATAAATATTTAATATATAAACAAAACCTTTCTTAAACATTCATGCATGTGTGTATTTATATATACATAATAAATATACTGCATACACACGGATATCAATAAAATTAAACAAAATGTAATAAAAACTAATTTTGGATGCAAATAATTGCGATTAATCATTTGACAGCACTAATTGAAATATTTACTTCTGCTGAATTTATAATCAGAAACACAAAAGCAGTTGCAAAGAACTGTTTGAGAAGAATCTGAAAAATGTAAATCTGATAAGAATTAAATATTACAATAAATAATTATTAAATATAAAAAGGGATCATTTAATGTGGGTTTTCAAAGTCCATGACTAAGATAAGGCTGGTTCAGAGTCAAACCAAAGACAAAAATATCTTCACGTGTTTGCATCCAGTAATCCTGCTGAAGTCATGATGAGAGACGACCTCGAGAGCTGCAGCTCATAAAACATGACTGATTCAGCGCTTGGATGAAGAGCCGTAACTCAGCGGTCCGCCGGAGCACAAGAGCAAAGCAAACAGACACGTGTCGTGATGTATCTGGCTGCTGAGAGCGCCTGACATGTTTACAGGAAGTAGAATTATGAGAGAGATGCTTCTCCTGCGCATCAGTAGCAGCTACTTTCAACAAGAGAGTGGAAAACATCCCGCCGGACGCGAGCGGAGCCGTGTGTGTCTGAACCAGAGCTGAGCCGGACCAGGAAGAAGAGGAAGGGAGTCATAACCAAATATGGTGGTGCTGCTGAGCAGGTCACGATCCGCTTCACCCCCGCTCACAGAAAGAGAGGAATACTGCCGTTCACAACGGACATTCACCACGGCAGGAATAATACAAATAAAAAGACAAAGAATTAAGAAATGAAAATTAAAAAGAAAAAGAACAAGGAAAAATACAAAAAAAAAAAAAAAAAAACTATAACCATGAAAGAAAGAAAGAAAATTAACAAATCTACCAAAAAAATAAATAAATAAAGTACATTAAATAAGAAAATGGGGGAAAAAATGAGCAAAAGCAAAAAGAGGAAAATATTAAAAAGAACACAAAATTAAATGAAAAAAGTGACTGAAATGAAAAAAAAAACCCCTGACAAATAAAGAAGACAAAATGAAATGCCATGCTGTGTGTAGGTCTGTGTACGCTGTGATCATTTGTTTTTCAATTTGAAATAAAATACACAGAAACGAGAAAACAGTCATTTTTTATTTTTATTAATTTATGATTTAAGCTCGATTTTTGTTCTTTGGTTCACGTGTAGAAAACAGATAAATGACTCGAGATTTCATTTTCCACTTGTGGGCAGTCATGACACGCCCCTTACCACCGATTGGTCAACAAAATCTGAGCCCATGATGTCATCATCAGTTCGATCAGCTAAACTGAAGTCTTCTGCTGCTATATATATCCATATATCCAGCTTTCTGTGCAGTCGAAACGATAAATAAACTTGCTGTCCCGCAAGTAACAGAATTAATTCTATAACGAGTTGTTAGTAATTTCAATCTCACTTCTGTTACAGCTACACATCACTGTGTAACACATTCCCATAATTCTGCGCTCTACATTGGCTGGCTGTGAACAACACGACCCCGCCCACAAACACCTCATCACCACTTAATGAGAGTTCGTATAAATGTGGTTAACACGTAGTCACTTCTAGTTCGTAGACGACCAGAATAAAGTGTAACCAGGCAGAAGGAGACGCTGACTGACTCAATCCTCTAATATCACCACCTTTATTACAAACAGCTTTTTTACTAGGAGCCTATAAAACTCAGCAGAGTCATCCTGTGCCTTTAAATAAAGCTCTGAAAGTGAAAGAGAAGCGCTGTTCTTTCAGCAGAGACGGGGTCAAAGACACATGAGAGAAAGACGGGTCACAAACACAAAGAGGCTCCGCATCAGACCCATCCGTCTCTGCTGGCTCCAGATGAGCTCGGGGCCAACTCGATCGCCGCCAACAGACGACAACATTCATGACAAATTGGGGCCGAGCGACAGGCAGAGACGCTTCTGTGGGCTTTTAGGTGCCACGAGAAGAGAAAGACAAACACTTGAGCTGAGATGGTCTGATTACAGCTTCAGCTCATCTATCAGACGTCTGAAGCGGCCCTCGGCCCTCAGATAAAGACGCTTTGTGTGTGCTATCACCGCAGGTGCGAGCGCTGGGAAAGACCAGCCCTGCTAGCGATCACTAGACCACTGCTCCGACCAGATCTCTTCAATTCAATTTTTATTAAAGGAACAAACCTTTGCAAACGCTGGAAGATGCTCAAAAATTTGATTATAATTTTTGTGTTGGGGTCATTTTGACCTGGGTATGCAAAGAGTACCATTAGAAGTCAAATTAAGTTTAAAACCATGATGTCCAAACAGACCTGGAATGCAGAAACGGTAGAAATACAGTGAAAGCACTGTAAGGGTTAATGACGTCCAGGATCTTTCCAGCACTCCTCATTTCATAGGGTCCAATTAAAAAGCTATTTGTAATAAAGGACATGATATCACACACTATAATTTTAGTGTGTCTGGATGGCCTGAACGGTGTTTGTTATACGCTGTGTAGTGAGTTTCATGCCTCGCTCCGAAATTACTTACAAATTATGGAGCAGAACTCATCCATTCTGATCCTAACCCATCCATCTACAAGTTCAGTTCTGTACTGCTTTAACGAAGAAACCAATAATAAACCTTGTTGTATTTGATCAGCAACTTCTCATCGATGAGTGAACGTGAAAAATGTATAGTTTTGTATTTTACCGTTTTTGCTGTATTAACAGTTTCTGGTGACTAAAGCATCAAGAAATTACACACAAAAAATGTACATAAAGTATAAATTAAATTATAATCTGACATTTACCAGCGTTAAATCAATTGGAACACACAGAATTTTAGAATTTAACTCACAATTGTTCAAAATCAAAAGGTTTCAAACAAAATGAATCCATTTTAATCACATTTTTCATGCTGCAAGATTCATCAAAAAAAACAAAAACATTTCTATCTGACAAAACTTAATAAAGTTATAAAGTTCCCTGACAATATAACTTCATTGATCATTTTACTAAATTATTTTTGGCACCGAATGAAAATGTGTAACGTGTTTTCTAAAAGGTAAAAAAATAATGAAATAAATTAAAGTTAAATTAAATCAAAGATTTGTTTCCTTGAAAAACTCTTTTCTCTCCCTCTTTTGTTTGAATGCATGCATCTCTCCCGGGTCAAAATGGACCCGAATGCACTACAAGAGCTAAAGAAGCCAGATTAGTGTGAACTATAAGAGCCCGACTGTCAGTCCACGTTCCGAGGCATGAGTGCTCTTCCTCTCTTCTGAAGCCGTGTTTGTCCAGCTCCGGAGGTCAGAGGCCACGCGCCTGATGGATCGGAATTGCCTGAAATTGCTTACAAATTAGGGAGCAGAAATCAGCATCGTCCGTGTGGCGTTCCCACATGAGGAGAGCAAAGGAAATATAATAAAAGGGCCAGAGCTAAAAGGGTGTAATCTGCATCTGAGAGACGAGCGGCGCTTCAGAAGAAACCCGATCCGAGCGCAGATGTAGAGATACACACGGCCCTCATGAATTATGTAAAAGCATGGGCTGAAGGGGATCGTTTGTGTTTGTTGACTCTCTGTTATCGCCATCACTGGAAGCTAACGGGTATTCTTTCCATTAGCAGGGTTAGACAAATAGACAGGGTTGATTTGACGCGCTCTCGCTTTTAGAGTGAATCTTAATGTGGAGATATAATCTAATATTAAACACATGGCACAGGTTATGGGAGAGTTGGAGAAGGGCCCCAAACGTTCATACGGCACTGCTTTCAGAGCCTGGTTTTCCAGTAATCATCATCTCTACGTTCTTACTGAACATCAAATGCTAATGGGTGCGCTGAACTCCACTGATTTCAGATATTAGTTCATGTTTTAATCATTAATGCACTTTAGTTTGATCAAGACTTCTTATGTCACGTCACTGTGCATCTTGATTTATGAATGTTTCGAAGGAAAACAATACAAGGTTTTCTTTCAGTCAGCACAGGTGCTTGGTGTTTTGGAGCATGTTACCAAAATCATCCACAAATAATGCTTTATTCACTTATAATCTATAAACCCTGTTTCTGATTAAATACAACACTTGTGCAAACAGAAACAAAACAAGTTGACATGTCTCATGTTCACAGTCTCTCTTTCTCCCGCTCTCAAACACACACACACACACACACACGTTACTCAGAGATTGAGAGGTGTGCAGGAGCGTATAATTCGAGGAATGCTGTTCAGTCCTCCTCTCAGTGTCAGAACAAAGCTTGGCTCATCAGTCTCTAAAGCAGACTCAGAGCAGACAGCAGCCGTCCCATGATGCACCTGTGTCCGGCACTCAGGTATCTGAGGTGAAGCCGCATTAAATCACCGCACTTCTAAACCCACAATGCTCAGAAACAGCCACGTTTCACTGACTTTAATATTATATCGGAATACTACATTAACATGATATTACAGAGAGTCTGCAGCAGCATTCCTGAGTGACTCTGATCCTGGACTGTTTGATGACATACCTCTCCTGCAGGATGAGCTTGTTCTCCTTCTTCCAAATGTCTTTAAAGTCTGTGGAGAACTCGTGCCAAACGGTGAAGAAGGTGTTGGGTGAAACCTCTTTCTCTCCGCTCTTGGCCTTCACCGAGAAGAAGACGCAGAGCTCCAGGAACCTGCCACACACACACAGAGCTTTCAGAGCAGCATCATTCACATTCATGTGTTTTCATCCAGAACTCATTCAGAGAGGTGAAGATACAGGACTGCCAGAAAGCTCTTCACAGCATCATATTCAATCCGTTTAGATGCACAGCACACACCCTGCAGCTTTAAGACACAGAACAGTGCGTCTGCTGAATGAGTAACAGCAGACATGATGTCTTACGTCTTGTGCGTGTCACTGAGCTGCTTCTCTTGACTCTCCAGCTCTGTCTTCGCTGTAAGAAAAATAAAAAAACAGTCTAATCAGGATTCAAAACATCAGGGTATAAAATAAGTCACATGTATTTATACTGTGCTTTATACAATAACTGATTCATAGCAGCTTCATTAAAGTAAAAAGTCAGCGTTATTTCTTTACAGTACTGCTTTGAACAACATTACAGCATTAAACAGGAGAATAGTGAGCAAGGGAACAGCAGTAAACACTTAACACTCAAAAAGCAGCTCTACAGAAGACAATTTCCATCATTAATAGCTTTTTAAAAAGTAATACAAATTTTGGCTTTTTTACTGCATATATAACAGCAACAATTAACGGTTAAAACTCTTCATGTAACTAAAATGTAGAATGTCTGAAGGACACAGATCTTACTACATTCGTAATGTAATATACATTTTATAAAATTCATTTTAATTTAACATTAGTAATAAAATATTGTTAAATATACACATGTATATACATAAAACACACACACACACACACACACATATATATATATAACAGCAGATAGATACTATGTGCCACATCGATCTACTTTACCTGTCACACACACACACACACACACA
>JAUMHR010000011.1:3482483-3498930 GCA_032361145.1 Enteromius fasciolatus | reverse complement strand
AACGAGATGACGGTGTGCAGGATGGCTAAGATCCTCAGCGTGGGCTCCATGTAGCCGCTGCTCTCCTCCAGCACGAAGTGAACATTGTCAGGCCGAGCGCCGGGGCCGGGGCCAGGGCCCCCCAGAGGATCCCACCGCACGCTGGAGTCTGAAGACGAGCCGAACAACACCTCCTTCCCCTCAGAGACGGCCGAGGACGTGGATACCTGAACCAAAGGCACAGGTTCACTTTTATGACCAGCATGTCAGATATTAATGTGTTCTACATTCAGAAACACATGTGTGAAATACATACACTATTCCTGGCAGAATATTGATCTTTGGAAAGTTGTAAGAAACACTAAACTGAGTCAACAAGCTTTAGTTTAAACCGCTCGTGTGTTTGGTGACCCCTGCTCTAGGGCTCTAGTGAACGGTGAAGTGTGCACTACCTTGTAAAACAGCAGGATGAAGTTGATTGCAAAGGCCACAAACAAAGCCAACATTCTCATGTTGTAGAAGTTTCGTGCAAAGTAGTTCTGCAGGAGAAGAGAGAGACAGGGCATCAGCGTGAAGCAGCGACGGCTCTGAGAGACTCGGAGATCTCCAGGACTCTCACCAGCAGCTTGCGTTGGTAAGCGATGATCTTCTTCCAGAAGGCCGACTCCTGCAGATCAGGCTCATAGTGCTGTCTGACCTTCCTCTTCACCGCTTCCTCCTTCTTCTTCTGTGCTTTCTCTCCGTTTTCCCTTCTTAGAAAGAGACCAGTCAGAACTCAGTGTGCAGGGATTGTGATAGTGACGCTATCTTCTACACATTTCCACTTACTCCGCTTTCTCAGGCACTGATTTGGTCTCCTCTGCAGCTTCACTGTTGTCTGCTGAAGATGAAGAGCCCTTCGTCTGAGAACAGCCAAAGAGTCAGAAACCCAACAGATTGATGTGATTACAGCAGTTGAACAGAACTGTTTCTAATTTAGTCTTAGCACTATATCAAATGTCCTTTTTAGTATTGTTCATATTGTGACCCTGCACCACAAAACCAGTCGTAAAGCTCATTTTTGTGTAATTGAGATTTATAAATCATCTCTCCGCTGACGTCTGGATTGTTAGGAGAGAACAATATTTAAAGTTTAAAGTTGCCTTGAAAGTTGTTCAAATTAAGTTCTTAGCAATGTAATAATATCCTCATGATTTTTGGCATTAAAGGAAACCTATACAATGTTGGCTATACCTGTGCTACTCACGAACTATACTTATTTATAAACCCATGACATGATCTGGCAACCGCAGGCATGAGAACTCATGAAAGTCAATGAATATTTTCAGTCCCAAACATACAGATCAGGTTTGGATTTATTATAGTTCACCATAAGAAGGTTTGTTAGCCGTGTGAATCAACACAGACTGTCTGTATGACACGTTCATATGAGCCAAGTCTCTCAATAGTGATGACTAAACTCGAACTTACATGTTCGTCAGTGTTTTCAGATCACAGATAGAGAGTGTGAGAATGGTTGCCAGGTTAGCAAGATAAATTAAACACAGGGATAAAAATTTAAAGTCTTGACATCTGACAACTGCATGAACACTTTTTTTTCAGTTTTTTATTGAAAACAGAACATTTTGGAGAGTTTTTCTGTTTTAAATTAAATTTTTGTTTAGTTTTTTTTTTGGTCAAAAATATTGCTATAGTTAGAGTTTAACAATGTCAGTGTTGTTTCGTCTCGGAGACAATGGTCTTACCTGAATATTTCTCAAAAAACAAACTGAATACTAGCGCTAGCGCCATCAGCGCTGTTAAAAACAACTGCATGTTGATATTAACAATGTTATTGTTGTTTCATGGAATAAAAAAGAGAAGCTTTGATTGGGGGGATTTAAAGTTTTGGCATCTGGCAACCGCAAGCATAAACAGTTTTTCAACTATATTTCAGCTTAGTCTTTTGTCATAAACGATACTGTATGTTGATATAGTTAGAGTTTAACGATGTCAGCGTCGTCTCGTCTTGGTCAGAAGCTCTAAATGGGGGATAATGTTGGCTTAGAAAGCGTTACCTGGTGTCTTCTGCGCAGTTCTGGCGAGGGTGTGGGTGGAGGTGGGATGGGTGTGTTGAGCAGATCCGTGAGGCTAGCGTTCGGGTTGTGAGGCATCAGCTTGTACTGCCCTCCTTCTCTCTTCAGATCCAAACCGAAGATATCGGAGAGGAGGTCAGTGTCGTCTGTGGCCACCGTCAGATCGGCCAGGTCTTCCTCGGGCGAGGTTCTGTCCGTGGACTTCTTCTCGCCCTCCTCCATCTCTCCTCTCACCTCGTCTTGAGTCGGATCAGGCATGTTAGCCAGGAGCTCCGAAACCTTCATGGTCTTAGCGCCTTCCACCAGACTGCCTCCGAGGAAGCTGTTATAAACGATGCGGAAGAAGCCTCGAGCGACGCTGAAGGAGAAGTGCAGGAGTCCCAGCAGGACACTCCAGTAGAAGGACACCAGCGTGGTAACCATGTCCTTCACCGTCATCTTCTTGGCTTTCTTCACCTGCTTCTTCAGGCTCTTCATGGACAGCACTTTCATTATGAGAATCACGTTGCATCGCAAGGCAAACAGAGCCGTTCTGACAGTGGTGACGGAGAAGAACCCCATCTCTGGACTCTCCTCCTCGGGTTTCTCTCTCTCGCTGTCCTCTTTAATCGCCGAGCGCTCTCCGGCGTCGGACATCTGTGCTGCCAGCTGCATCTCGAAGATGGTGTCTTCACAGAAGTTGACGAAGAGCTCCATTTTCTCCTTCTCACCGCCTTCGTTCACCACGTCGAAGATGAACTGGCGCTTGGACTCTTTGACCTGCGGTTTCTCCCACTGCGTGCGGCTGGACTCGCTGATCTCGAAGTAGACGCGCTCAATGCGTTTAGCGCTGCCCATGATCTCGATGCGCCCTAGGTAGGGCTGGAAGTAGTTTAGTACGCTCTCAGCCAGCTCCAGGAAGGTCTGGAGGCGTGAGTCATGAGGCATGTGCTCCGAGAGGTTGGTCAGAAGCACGGCTACGTTGAAGCCGATGTCCTTGGCCGGTTCGTGGAAGCGCTCGACGAACTCTTCGTAATCCAGGAGCTCGTTTTCGTCGGTTTCAGCGCAGGAGAGCAGGAACTCGGTCTCAGACTGGGTGTAATGTTTATGGCTCTCCATGGCCTTGTGGAAGTCTCTCTTGGAGATGACGCCCTTGCCGTCGAGGTCGTACTCTTTGAAGGCGTCTGACGAGGTCAGATCTTTCAGTTTTAGGAACATGTCGAAGAACTTGAGGATCATCTCCACATTGTTGGAGGACTCCACCAGCATGTCCACCATCTGCTTCCCGATGGTGCCGTTCACAACATTTCCTAAAACCAAGGGAAAGATGATTGTTTGACTTCTTGCCCCGGAATATTACTCAATCAACAGACGAAGCAAACCTTCACCTTCCAGCATGGACAAGAGCATCACGACCATATCCTTCTGAAGATCCATGAGCTCCTTCAGCAGCTCGATTTGACTTGAGTCCTGGAGCGTCAACATAACACAGCAGAAGAAACAACACGAGAGCAGATAAACGGGGGATCGAGCGTATCAGGGTGTATTTGTAGAACCTCACTGTAGATGTTTACCTGAGACAGCTTCATCTGCATATGTGCAAAAACGTGCAAGAACCCAACAACTGCGTCCCACAGACGGCTGTGAGCCAGACTCTGCTGATTCCCTGTACAAGGACCCTAAACCCACACAAACACTGAGATTTAAGGCCAGAATTTTTCCCCCCCAAAAAATGTATTGATTACAATTAATAATCAAAAATCATGCCAAATCAAATGAATTAACTTAATAACAATAATACGGCTGTATAAAGCCTGTTTTATTTGTTGGCCTGGATCGTTGAAAATGCATAAAACATAATTGAATCAATATTTTTCAAATCAAAAGAAAATATAATAATTCCTTCATAATACAACTGGACTGGAGTCCATGATCTAGATCCTCGGTGCTCCAATGACTTCCTCGTGAGGTAACGCACCTGAATGTACTCCGTAAGCGTGTTGAAGACTTGTTTGGCTACATTGATAGCTTTGGAGAAATTGCGCTGGCCCTGCTCATCGATGACGTCTTTCCCAGAGTAGTACCAGTAGAAATCACTGATGGACTCCTGAGGACACACACATGTGTGAGATGTGTGTCAGGAGTGTGATCCTGGTGTGTTCGAGGAGGGATGGCTCACCTGGACTCTGAGCAGGTAATCCACGGTGGAGATGATGATGTTGACCGTCGTGTTGTTACCCGTCTGTGTTCTCAGGTAGTTCTGGAAGTCTGATGCACAAATACACAGTTACTGTCACGATTTGTGTGAAAAAACTCATCACCACACACCAATAACGTCTACATACACTACATGGACTACACTACTTCTTTAAGGCACTTCCATAACTGTGGCAACAAAGAGTCTCTGCTGAACAGTTTTGGAAGTGTCTAAAATGATATGTACATGTTTTTGGCTCGAGGTCTGCATCTGAAGTCACACCAGTCAAGTTCTTCCACAACGACTCAATCAATCATTTCTTTTTGAACATCGCCTTAAACATGGAAACTAAAACTAATTCAAAATATTAACACAGACTAATTTAAGTCAATACAAGTACATTTCAACTGCACTTTATTTTACATATATGTACAGTGTACTTTCCTAAGAAAGTTATGGTAATATAAGGTAACTACCTGTACAAGGTGTAGGTTCAGGGTTAGTACCTAGATATTACAATTACTACAATAAGTAACAGGAATCTACTTTAATTTCTGTAGCACTTTCTGTGGCGCAAATCATTGCTAAGCAGCTTTACAGAAAATGAAAGTTTCTACATTAAGTTTAGTAGCAGCTGATCGCGCTGATGTCCTTATGGCAGAAATGTACGGTAAAATCAAGGGAAGCTCACCTGAGTTGTGTCCCTCACAGAGCAGCTGCAGGAAGCGGAACAGGTCACAGGTGAACTCATCATCCTGCATGACCTTCTCACCTGCGCAGCACAGAGCGGTGTGTTAGATGTCGAGTGTGTGTGTGTGGAGCAGACTCACACACAGAGAGCTCCGTCCTCAGACGCCTGCTGTCAGACTTCATCAACACCGAGCACGAGGAGCTAGTGCTGCGATGCACAGCTACAGAACACAGACGAGACGCTACCAGACAACGTGCTGCTGTCAGTGCTGAGGAGTAACTAGTTACACACAGTAGAATTATGCCGTATAATTACAGGTTACACCTTATTTAGTAACACTTGATTTTAATTTGTCCATAATACAGAGTAAGTACTTAGTAGTAGCTGTTGTACTTACATAAAACAAAACGTACTTACCATGCAACTAAGTTATGGAAGAGTTTGTAATGATGTAGATGTAACAGACAGCTACTGTTACACATTTGTTACAGTCTGTTACACAGATACTTACGTGACTAAAAGATTATCACATTTATTTTGCAGACTTTATACAATGTAATTATAAATTCAAGTACGCAGACATAAGCTACCTAAAATAAAGTGCATCAAGATTGTACTCAAGTGTAACTCGGTCTGTAACATATGTGTAACAATAGCTGCCGGTTACATCTACATTCCAGCTATTCCAGAACTTAGTTACATGATAAGTACATTTTTTTTTTGTTTAAGTACAACGGCTACTACTAAGCACCTAATTAGCTAATTACTCTGTATAATGACATCTTAAAATAAAGTGTTACTCTTATTTTAAGGTGCCATTGTTACCATATAATTATCTATTTTAGTACTGCGTAATATTAATCAACTACACATACTTACTATATGCGTAAGGCTAGGAATAGTGTTTGGTTTAGGGTTAACTCCATGTAATTATGAATTATTTATTGATATTATAACAGGAAGTACATGCAACGTGTAACACAGACACCTTAAAATAAGGTGCTACCCAAAATAACCCTAATCTAATACAGTTTCTGAGAAAATATGTGTGATTAAATTACAGCTGATTCTACAGAAAATGTTAACGATTATAAAAGGTGTTACATTTGAATATTTTGTTTGAATAAACTGTGGTTTCCCTAGAGAGAAGCTTCCCGATTGGCTCCTGCAAGCTGATTACTGCCGTCCTCTGATTGGTCTACAGAAATTCATGTCTGTCATGACATCACTTCCTCAGGGGCAGTTGGTGGCCATTTTGTAAACTGAGCGGTGTTTTGTGGATTGTGTAGAGAACATCGTGAGCCTTGAGTTCTGTTTGCTTTTGTATTTAGCCGCAAGCATCTGATCAACAGTGTTCCGTGTATTTGATTTTTGGATTGCTCTCTAAACTTGGTTTTGTTTGGTTTTTGACATCTTTGTAAATATTGTAAACATTCAATTGGGACAGTAGGAAGTTTGATGCCATTTTTGTTTGAGAGTTCTTTTGTTCTGTGTTTTTGTGACAGGAAGTTAGGGAAGGGGATTGAAGTTTATTTTTCTTTTGTTGGGTAAGGTAGATTTTTGTTTATTTTGGCCTTGTCAGCTCCTGAACCTAACCTCCCAATAAACATTTGTTAAAACTCTTTGATTTATTGACTCTTTTCTTTGCGTAAAAGAGAAGTATTCTTGTTTCACCTGTGTGTCAGCTGTGTTGCTGTCTGTGGAGGGTCAGATAGCTCTCTGATATCATCAGAAATATCTTAGTTTGTGTTCTGAAGATGAACGAAGGTCTTATGGGTTTGGAGCGACACGAGGGGGAGTAATTAATGACAGACGTTTCACTTTTATTTCATCTGTTTAATTTACATTCTTAAATATTTAAAACAATGTATTTTTGCACCTTTTAAACCTTTTAAAAAAAGCTTATCATAAGATTTTACCTCAATTAATATAATAATAATACTCAGAATAATAATACTTATGGGCTAAAAAAAGTCTCATATTACACTGAGGACTGAAGATTAAATAAAGCCATTATTGTTGTAATAAGGTATAAAATGTTTATATTGTGGAAGAAATATTCTGGGACACACACTGACTAATAGTTATTAATTTAAACTTTTGTTCATGAAACGAGCAGCCCATCATCGATCGCCCATCACAGATCCGATCTGAAGACGAGATCCGAGCAAAGCCTGAGCGATCTGACAGAGACGTCTGGAGACGAGGAGCTGCTCTGGTCACGGAGGAACACAGATCTGAGCTCTCAGATAAACACCGGTGTCACATCTATCATAACCTCCAGAGATCACACACACACGTTCTTCTCACGAGCTGACCTGAAAGTGCTTGATTTCCCTACATAGACAGCATGTTAGGATCCACACGGAAAGAAAGCGGCTTCGTGTTTCATTAAGAGCGAAAGCCCTAAAACAAGTAAAAATGAGATAAATGTTGATTTTTAATATGTAACCCCATTTCCAAAACACAACAAAAACTAGAATCTTGATTTAATTCTCTCTGCGCTGCAAAAAAATGCTTTTCTTACTTGTTTTCAGCCAAAATATCTAGAAATTCTTACATCAAGAAGGATTTAGCAGACAAGTAAAGATTACCTTCTTAATAAGTGAGTTTTTGCTTGAAACAAGCTAAATAAATAATGTTCATTCAATCAGAAAACAAGATTATTTCGCTCACACCACTGTTCAGGTTATTTTGTTTCATGCAAAAACAAGACAATCATTTTTACTTGATTTAAGAATTTCTAGATATTTAGTCTGGAAACAAGCTTTATTGACCTGAAACAAAGCTCCAGTCTTCCAGTGTTTTCCACTGAACTTTATTGTATTTTGTAAATGGAAACTGATTTTGATTTTGAGGACTGCAACACAGGATTCTAGAATTTCCAAGTGAAACTGTTAATAACCATTCCACAATAATCCGGTGAGGTGTCTATGTAGGGCACACTAAATCACAGAGATGACCAACTAAACACACTCTCAGCTGAGCTTCAGATCGATGATCAACACACTCTGATTATCAGCATGCAGAACTAGCAGATTACACCAGTGCTGTGCGTTTACTACACGTTATGATACACAATAATACATGTGACGGATATCTGTGGTTTGGTTAGACTTCCTCTGGTCCATCATTTTAACGTCAAACTGAAGTGATGACGCATGATCAAACCATTTCAGACAGGAATGCAGATGGATGACAGGAGAGAAAACACAACACTGATCTGCAGAAAAACATGAAGACACAGCCTGACCATCAACAAAAAGAGGAAGAGTGGAGGAAACAGCAGAAACGACAGCACACAACACCCACTGAACAGCTCAGACCAATCAGAGAGGAAGAGGAAGAGGAGGAGGAAGAGACCGGGGCGACTGCTGCTGAGAGACCACCACCACCATCATCATCATCATCATCCTCTCAGAGCAGCTCGGCCAGAACAAACCACAGAGACACACGCTCCTAACCAAACACCCAGCCGCTGCGACAGGAAGAGGAGAGGAGGAACAGGAAGGGGAGGAGCTTACAGACTACAGATACGCCCACTGCTAACGGCTGTTTCTGCAACTATCGCCACTCTCCCACGGATCCATTCATATTCAGTCTTACTTACTAAAAACACTTTTCAGTTTGTGTCTTACTTATTTAGCCCTTGGTAAAACAATCCACCTTCATGAACAGAGTCGGAGTGTTTTACCATCATCCCAGACCCAACCTTTCAAAACAACAACCAAACACTCAAATACAGGAACAAGACGTCCTTCTAAAATAACCAAACATACTATAAAAGATTAGTTCATAAAAATCTTTTAAAATAAAAAAATGTGCTGTCATACTATTAATAACGATCCAAAATAAAAGTTTTCATTTACATAATTTAATTTATTATTATGTGTCTGTATTTATACAAATATATATATATATATATTCTTCTAAAATAAAACACTTCATTAAATAATCCAACAATTAAATGACTAAGATTAATGAAAACATATTTTTACTATTATTTTATTCTATTTATATAAATCGCTCGCTGCTAGCTCAACTAAAGTTAACAAAACTAAGGTGTCAGTGGTTTTATTTTAAATATATCTCACAGGAAGAATGATCTGAGATGTGACGGATGTGACATTTGTTCCTGAAGATTCTCCAGTGATCCTGTTTAATTTATTCCACAGGGTCAGATGTGGCCATAGCTGAAGAAACACCCTGAAATATGAACTTACTTTGCATCTCAACACTGCTGTTTCCTGTTATCGGTGAACGACGGTAAATTATCGGTCAAACCGATTAATGGTCTCTTGAATCGAAACAGCATCCCTGTTCTTACATCTAGAACGACAGAAACTGAGCGAGTCCTGAGCGTGATTGGCTAGCGCTTTAGTGGGGGCGGGTCATGTGACAGGAAACGCAGGGCAGAGGGAAGGTGTTGGGCTCAGGGCTAACCACACAGCTAAACCACAGCAAAATGGCAGAAGGCATAATTACCACGCTCATGAGTGATGACTGATAAAGGGGAACACGGTACAAAACCGAAAGAAAGGAAAACAAAAGAAGAAAAAAGGAAAGAAAAAAGTGAGAGGTCATACAGGTCACAAGGTCAGTCGCTGTTGATTGGGCAGAGCAGACTTGGATTCAATCAGCACCATTCTGAACAATCACAACAGATTCAAGTCGACCTGTCCACACCGTTCACAGCCAATCAGAACACTGATGTTTGACGGACAGCTACGGGGACCAATGAGAATTCATGCTGGGACAGAAACAAAACTGTGCCGCATCTGAATGAATAACCAGAAGGCTTGAGGAAAGCGAGTCTGACTTCAGCAGAAATGATTCTGATTGAATCCAAATCTGAGTGAATAAAGTGCAGAACTGTTTAGAAAGGGATTCATGACAAAAGAAGAAATAATCAGAGGAAGAAAAACACTTGTACAGGTTAAAGGAATAGTGCAGACAAACATGAACGTCCTGCCATCGTTTACTCAATCTTCACTAACGATAGAGATCACTGCTGACAGACGTGCTGAGCTTACCGTAAACCAGCACACAGTAACTACACTTACGAGCAGTTTCTGGAGCTCAAGTAATGCAGAACTGTATGAACATCTAAAATATTAAATATATCTTTACTTTATTTTACAAATCTTACCCGAAAAATACGTTCAAGAAAAGAAAAAGAACATTCATCTGAAATAATACAAAACAAATAAAGTTAATTAACATTTAAACAAAGTGAAGCAGGCATTTAACGTGTGAAAAATAAGGGTCAGAAAACTGAATAATAACTGTGTAAATCATCTCTCCACTGACGTCTGGCTTGTCAGGATCTATATATATATATCTATAAAATATAGATGCATAAAAACATACATTTTTATACATTTATATTATTTATATATTACATATATTTATTTTCATTTCCAATCCTTTTTATTACCAGCTAGATTAGCTTTGAAAATACTAAAATGATTTCAAATGTTGTTTCACAGAATGATCTGATTCTCCTGTGATGCTCCTCACGCAGGCCTGGAGCCACGGGACGAGGAGTAAACCATGACAGAGCGTTCACTTTTGGGTGAACTAGTCCTTTAAAGTCATGTTACAACACAGCAAACATAAAGAAACCTGAAAAAGAATAGAAAACCCATGCTTCATCTCTGAGAGTCGAGTGAAATGAGCTTTGAAAGTAAGTGTCCCTTCTGAAAGACAGACAGCACAGGTTAGGGTAGGGTTAGTGTCTTACGCACACTGTTGAGTGCTCTTTGTTCTCATCACACCCTTGCCAAAAACATCATCAGGAGCTTTCTTTAGATTCAAGTCTGAGTATTTCAGTCTGAGGCCATATCAAGCATTCATCATCATCATCATCATCATCATCATACACTCAAACGTACACAAACGTAAAGAAAAAGGAGAAAAGAATTCAATCTGACAGAGACATGTTCAGAATGGATTCTGGGATACATGCCGTGAGCATTACTGTAGTTTTAAATCAATAACTCAGTTTAGACAGAAATGATGTGATAAATCAAGTGGAATGAAAACGATGATTCCATGCCTTGATAAGATCACCCGCTCTATCACGTGACAGGGCTCTGATCATAGTTACTGTATATTAATCATACCTGATCCTTCCTCCGTCACCATCCCGAGACCTTCCGCTTTATTCTGCCTCTCGAAGGCGTTGAGATCCAGAACACTGGAGAACAAACATCATTCACTGTAATCACTATGATCTCACACGCCACGCTCAGCAGGAAGTAGATTTACCTGCACGACTGCATCAGTCCCGCCAGACTCTGGAAAAAGCCGACGTCTCGTTTGTCCTTCAGATAGTCCAGCATCTTCTGCAGGTGGACAACAAAACATATACACACGTGTGTCAAAGTGCAGCACAGAACCATGGGATTCCAGCCACAAAAGCAGTCTAATTGAGGTATATACATCATTCATAAATACTCTCTCCACCGGTGTCTGGTGTGTTAGGAGAGGACGATATTAGAAAACACTGAGAAAATCATCTTTAAAGTTGTTCAAATGAATTTCGTAGCAATGCATATTACTAATAAAATATAAAGTTTTGATATATTTACGGTAGTAACTTCTTGGAACATTATCTTTATCTGAAGTGAGCTTTTGCTAAGAACAAACTAAATTTAAAGTAAATGTTTAAATGTTCATATTTCAACAAATTGTAGAAGAAACAATTCTTTTCTTTTGTAAAAAGTTGACATTTAATGTCAACAATCGAAATGTTTGTATAGTCTTTGGTTATGAAAGAGTGTGTGCAGGTTACTGACCCTAACCCATCCAGGATAAAGTAAGCTGAACAGAATGAAGGGCTGATGTTCTTGTGTGTGTGTGTGTGTGTGTGTGTGTGTGTCACCTGCTGGACGGTGGAGTTTCCTCCGTTGAGGATGGCGATGCCCAGCTTCAGCGTGGAGGCTACCATCGGCCCCATCTCTCCTGCACCAAAACACACTCTCGTTAGCGCAGGCTTACGACACACACCTGATCAGGGTCAGGGTTCAGTGATTCCTGACCTTTGCTAGCGCTGATGGTCTGCAGCACCATCTCAGCCGCGCCGCGGTCGTGGAGCCGGGCCTGCTGGTACAGCAGCTTCTGCTTCTCCATCTCCTTCTCCTGCAGGACAGAGTGTCAGACAACATCACAGCTTTACGCTGGTCTCTAAAACAGCAGCTGCTCCAGGGACATGATTTAAAGGAACACACCACTATTTCTGAAAATAGGATCATTCTCCAACTCCCCTAGAATTAAACAGTTGAGTTTTACTGTTTATATCCATTCAGCAACTAAGACTATATAGATATAGGTCTATATGGCTAGGAACTATTCTCTGATTCAGGCGTAATGATCAAGGGGCTTTGCTGCAGCAGGAGCAATGATATCACAGAGCGCCTGAACACAGTCCCCAGCACTGTACGCCAACACCAGACCTGGAGATCGCCTGGATGGATTCAAAAACAGTAAAACTCTAGGCCAGTTGGAAAATTTGCCCATTTTCAAAAATGGTGGAGTGTTTCTTTAAACTTAAATCTGATTGGATGACCCGTTTCACCACAGAGCGAAGAACTGCTTTGAATGATTGCGTCTTGCGTAGGGATCTATTGTTTACTCAAAGGTAAACATGTCTAATATCATATCATATCATATATAGCCATACATCAACACAGTTTATCTCAGATCTTAAACTAATTAAAGCAAAGATGTACTTTAAAACTAAACTCACTGCGAACCGACGTGTGTAATCAGTTTATAGATTTAATGATGCTATCTGATTGGTCAGGGACTCCTGTCTCGATAAGTCCCTCTGAAACCAGCAGAACCCGGACGGGCAGCACCAGGAAGATGGCTCTGCAAAGCAAATCCATCTCAGAGAACGAATTCGACACCTACCTCGAAACTCTTGACCTCCTCTTCATCCTCTTCCTCTTCATCATGACAGCTCTGTGAGCGTTCATACAGACAGCACAGGATTACTCCGAGCATCTCTCACAGACGATCTTATAACGTCCTGTTTAAAGGAGTCTCACCTTGGCCATGATATCAGCGTAAGCCATGTAGAGACTGTCCTCCTCCAGTTTACTGCAAAAAACCAACCACAACAGCCGTTTAGAGGAAGTGTGAGAGTGATTTGAACTGAAATGAACTGCAGATGGAAGGAAGCCCACCACTTCTCGGTCAGAGCGGTTCTGCTGAAGAGCTGTATGAGCTGGTGTAAGGGGTCGATGTGTTTGGTCATCTCGTCCTCCTCCGTCGGCTCCTCTCCACCCGGTTTCTAAAACACCAAACAGCCTCAAACACGATCCTCAGACAAGACAAATACACACCAGGAGCACCTCGAGGAACCAGACCAAACCACCGACGATAACAAATACAGAAACACTCAGGAATCATCTATCCAGCTCTCGAGAATGAAGCTTCCGAAGAAGAACCATGAGCTCTTTTGTTTGGTTTTGATCAGTTCTTAAGCAAAACATTTCTTTATTTGGTGAGAAGAACAATCTAATGATCTTAAGAACCTTTTTCCACTATGAAGAAGCTTGTTCAGTGAAAAGATCCCATGGATGTTCTTCACAGAATCAATCCCAATAATGAACCTTTATTTTTAAGAGAACACGGCACCTTCTGTAGCAGACATTTCACTTCTGAATGAAGTTGTGATTAAAAGGGGCGGTGAAGATCTTGATCTCTTTAAAGGAAAATCTTGGGCATGTAGTTTCTTGAATCGGACTACTTTCTCAATCAACACTACTGCACTACTTCCAGAGCCTCAATTCAGATTCATTTAGCAAAACTCAGTGCGTGTGTACAGAGAGGCAGTTTCAACAAAACACTGCAAAAGATAAAAAATACATACAGCCAAATCCTCAATCAGCTTATCCTCAAAATAATGCTCTTCTGTCTCGATCCAGGACTTCTCGTATCCCTGGAGGAACAGGTTCACGGCTCTGTGCCTGAGAATCAGAGAATCAGAATCAGGAATCACTGAGATCCTCAAAGATCCAGGAGACAGCAGGTCCTCACCTGGGCAGGTTATAAAGCGGTGCCATCCTGAAACAGGCCACCACAGCTCTCTTCCTCTGTTTGGACAGCAGCTTGTGCCACACTGCCTTCTTACTGCGCTGAGGATGCTCCACCTGCTTCAGCAAACACAGACACTATAGAACCCCTCCATCGCTGGACAAATATGCTCAGTACAACTATAAGGCATGAAGATATTAAATATGTGTGCGGAGCGCTGCAGCACAGATGTACGTGTAGTAATACACAACAATACACTGTATGGTCAACATTACACATTTCTCTTTTATCCCAAAAATCATTAGATTAAGTAAAGATCATCTTCCATGAAGAAAATGTCCTACTGTAAATATATCAAACTTCCTTTTTGATTAGTAATTTAAGACAACTTTAATGATTATTTTCTCAATAGTTAGATTTTTTTGGACCCTCAGATTTTCAAAAGAATGACCCTTATGACTGTTTTGTGGTCCAGGGTCACACATAAACATGAACATCATGAGTTTCTGTGAAGCTGCTTTGAAACTTTGTCAAAAGTAATATATAAATAAATTAAACTTGATCTGAGAGGCAAAAGAGTGATTCTTGGTCTTTTGAAGAGTCTGTGATATTCTGACATACAGTAACCACTCTGTAAGAAATGATTTGGTTTTATTGTTGTAAATAAATCAAAGATTATTTAATTCCATGCATTAAGTGAAAACTGTCTTTTTTCAGTGCCTGAGATTATTAACATGTGCCCCGCCTACATCCACATATCAGCTCTTTCTCCGGAGCTGGCCTGATGATGACACCTGTAGTTCAACCAATCATCTGCATCTGACAGTCTAGAATACTGTAGAATATGAGCTTCACTGGAGTGCTCCTGACCTGATCGAGGTGGAAGAGCACATGAGCGATGTTCAGGACTCTGTAGACGGTCTTCTCAGGGTCAGACGTGTCCTCACTGCGGTTCGGCATGTCTTTATACAGCGCCATCTGCCAGCGGATCGCAGGATCCTCCAGCTGCGCTCACACACACACACACATGCGTGTTTTCATCACAAATGAAAGTTCATGCAGAAGCTGCAGGTTCGTAAACGCTGTGCTGTTTATTATGCAACGATTGACTCAACACATGATGATTCACCATTCTGATTTCACAACACGATGAACAACAACACTAGAATTGGAAAGATCTTATTGCTTGGATAAAAGTTTAAAAATTAAATCTCTTTATATGAACAAACTAGATTTCTTTTTACCCCTTTTGCAGATTATTTTGCGTGTATCAAGCAAGAAATCACTTCATTTTGACTTGATTTTTCCTGAAAATAATAATTTTTACTTGTCTAGAAAATAGAGTTTTTGATATGTTGGCTGAAAACAAGGCAAAGAAATCAAGTAATTCTGAAATTTGAAGCAAAAGCAGAATGGTCTGACTTTATTGTTGTGAAACTATACTACATTAAACACATCTGAAGGAAACGCAGATGCACTCTCTACCAGCAGGTGGTGCTGATGGAGCAGCAGATACAGCGTTTCCTTGCTTACCGCTGTGTTACAAACACTACAAACACATTATACAGAGGAGAAACTAAAAGAAATGAAATTTCTCTCAGAGATACACTAATATGAATGCACGCCACCAGCTGTATTACGATTCATTTAACTCTTTCCCACCAAACACGTTATTTTCTGAGTTCTCTCTGTCTAGGGGGCGCTATCACAGACCTCCTTAAGGAGTCTAGAAAGTGCTGATCGAAAACACAGACCAGGAAGACTCAGAAACCACCGATCGATCTCATATGTAAGCATATGCGTATGAAAAATAATGTGATCATCATCACTAACTGCATATAAATGAAATCTGCCCCATGTGACCGAGTGAAGTGTTGAAGCTTTGAGAGAACTGATGAAAGACATCTACTGCAGCTTTGCTTTGATAATATTACTGAATTTGACCCAGATGTAGAGCCATTTTCTTCAAAACATAGCTTTTTTCATGAAACCTACCTACGTTCAAGTGTAGAGTAAGACAGATAGTAAAGTAGGCTAACTGTAGTGAAGCGCTGACGAGATCTTCTGCTCTACTGCTCCTCTCTCTCTTACCGGTTTACTGCATGTGAGCATGTGTTTGCTGCGGATCTGGGCGTCTCTGTTCTTGAGAGGAGCTCTCGTGTGTTTACAGTCCACAGACGAGGCCTTCTTCAGCTGGGGCAGGTTTGTCCTGGAGGGACGCCGGGTGATGTCCAGGGTGGAGGAGCGTTTGAGCAGCGCTGCGTGTTTGTGAGGGATTTCTGGACCCATGGCTTTAGTCTGACCACTCTTCATCCACTTTGAGAGGATGACGAGTCTCTTGACCAGCTTTCTGAAGTGTAACGCACGGTACTGACGCATGCAGACGCACACATGAGGGACGAGACGGAGATGAGTTACACACACATGCAACAGCTCAAGGGTCAATGACATGTGAGGACGCACAGGGCTGCAACAGGAGAA
>JAUMHR010000011.1:3295759-3307909 GCA_032361145.1 Enteromius fasciolatus | reverse complement strand
TTATGGGCGGGCCTTAGCCAAAGAAAGCCGCTATAAGTTCCAGACCTTCAGCCGTCAGTCTGAAGGTCTGGCTACGCAAGACTAATATACAGGTAGCCGGTAGTTATCGCAAAATAAGCCCCTTCAGCGTGATAAAAGCCTGATCACACTGTCGGGCCTTATTCCTGCGATAACTACCGGCTACCTGTACATTATCCCTTACTTAAAAGAAAGAGTCGACTCTGAATCATTAAAACGAGCCACAAGCCACATAAAATATTAGCATATTGCCCGCCCACTTTTCGTGTTGGTGTGATGAAAATGCAAATTCATTCTTTGCCACTAGGTGGCGCTTTTGGGGCGTTAGAAGCTCACAAACACTGGTGTTTATGAAAAGCAATTGTTGAACAAATCTTACGGAAGTTACTGAACAAAAAATGATAATACTATTAAAATATCAGGGGGACGTCAAGCAATTATAGATTTACTATTTGATGTAATTTTTATTATTTTAGATCTGTAAAGCCAGCCAACATATGTCATATTTACAGCTATTTACCTGAACAGCATCTTATACAATTCTAAAATAGTCGCCGATGAGTTCAAATGACTTTCCTTACAGGGATAATTTGTCCTTGGTTGAGCATTTGCACTTACATTTTGTACATGTCTGGCCTAAAATCCATTTCCTTATCGTGTACTGTACAGACAAAAAGAAAGCTTCATTACTCCACTTCACATCTTCTGGCCCTGTTTTGATTTTAAAATTCAATAGTTAAAACACCAAGCACAGTAACAGGACGTAACATAAAGTCTATCGAATCAGTTCGTAACTCGACTATTGCATAGTCATGTCCCGTCTAAGCAGACACATGTGGGACAGTCTTGGCTCGTTCGGAGAGAGGACAAAAGCCTCTTTCACCCTGCGCAAGCACTCGGCTCCATTAGTGCTGCATTCCCATTCAGATGAGGTCAAATTCCTTTTGCTCTAGGTTAATGGCTCGGAGAGACACGGACAGAGGAAGGCTACTGATGTCATAATGAGCCGGCAGAACCTACGACTTCAAGGCTGAGAGTGAGATCAGGTCCTTCCTGTTATAAGAATGCCTTCAAATTTTGGATTTGGTCGATGAGGACCAGAGATGTAATATAATCTTTTATGTTGTGTCTCTTACATAATAACATATGACAGGGATAGAGGCTCAGAAAGGGCAACTGCAGCATCTCTGAGAAGCTAAAAGTCTCTCCTGATGCCCTGTGTTTGATACTGTTGAGAATCTGTAGGACTGAAAAATACAAGGATGAAGCAGCAAACATTGTTTTCAACATTAATAATAATCAGTATAAATCAGTATATTAGAATGAGTTCTGAAGGATCATGTCACACTGTTGCTGAAAATTCAGCTTTTTATCACATGAATAATAAATTACATTCAAATATATTCAAATGGAAAAAGCTTATTTTAAATTGCAATTATTTTTCCCCTTTTTTACATTTTTTTTATTTTTGAGCAATAAATGCACCCTAGCTTAACATAAGAGACTTAATAATTAAGTCTTTTTAATAATTAAGTTAATTATTAATTAATAATTATTCCAAATGTGTATGTATAGAGAGAGAAGATCCAAAGCAACAGAAATGAGGTTCATGCAGTCCATGTTTAAGGCACATTCGTTCTGAAAGGAACTTTTCCATAACATTTATAACTAAAGTCATGTCATATTTTTAAGGGCCAGCATGAGAACTGTGGAGTGAGAAGAAACATGCGTCCAAAGTGGTGTCAGTGATTTCCTCCCCTCTGCAAAATCTGCTCCAGAAGTTTCTGCAAAAAAATAAAAACAATAATAAATAAAAAGCCTTTGGTCAGTTTTATTCCAAACGTCCATCATCTGTGGTCAGCAAGAGTTGGACACACCAAATGTTTTTGTTGAAACACATCATAATTAATACTAGACGTCTGGGGGATTTTTTTGTCCCATAGCATGTCTTAAAGAACAAATGCTGCAAAAAAAGCAATCATTGTAGTTTTAAGGAAGAGGTTGAAAATCTCATGAGTGTTGAAAGGTCAAATTCTCACAATGGCAAGTTACCTACCAAGACTTTCTCTTCTGTAATATATAGTATGTCTTAAAGGCATAGTACTCAAAAATCAAAATGTATATATATATATATATATATACACCCTCAGGCCATCCAAAATGCAGATGCAGTTTTTATCAGACTTAGAGAAATCTAGCATTACATCACTTGATCAGCAATGGATGCTCTGCGGTGAATGGGTGCCGTCAGAATGAGAGTCCAAATATCACAATAATCCAAATCCCTAACCCTAACCCTAACCCTTTTTAAAATGTCACGACGTTAACTATGGACTGGAGTGGTGTGGGTTACTGCAATGTTTTTATCAGCTGTTTGGACTCTTATTCTGACGGCACCCATTCACTGCAGAGCATCCATTGCTGAGCAAGAGATGTAACAGTTACATTTCTATAAATCTGTTCCCATGAGGAAATGAAGTCATGGCCTGAGCGTGAGTAAATTTTCCAAATGCACTTGATCAAGGACGGAATCAGATTTTCCAGGATGTGAGATGAATGTTCATCTCAACAGATGCATGTTGAAGAATCGCCCATAAAAAGAGAGGGAGAAACAGAGAGGGGATATTGGAAAAATGTCCATCCTCATGACAGACACACACATTTACTGGCAGCCAATGCTTTTATTGTCTATATTTGTGTGTGTGTTATCATGAGCATGTGCAGTGGTTTCATTGGCAGTGGATGGGTGTTCATTCTTGTGAACAGAGGCTCTATACACACACAGCACAATGAAGCTCTTTACAGCACTGCCAACCAGACAGAATTCAAAATACACTCACACACGTTTGCAAACAGAATATTTTCCTATTATTCATCTCTCACATGCACACCTACACCACCATCATCATCAATAACTGAATATTATCAATACATCATGCTGATGTTAGAATATAAACTATATAAATAAAGGATGAAATCCAGCCGTGTTCAGAACGGCTTATGATGAAACCGATGAAAGAGCTTATGATGAAATTGAGAGCTGTCATATGCCAAAAAAAATACCTGAGCAGCATACATGCACATTTCTGTGCATATATGAGTACGTTTGAGGCTCAGTTTCAGATAGTCTCTGGTGATTTCTGAGCAGCCTACAATAATATTCTGGCCTATAGTGACATCTGGTGGCAGAAAGTAGACTGATTGAGCTTACCATCCCAGTGACAGCTTTTGTACCTTTATTTCTGAGAGTGTACGATCTAACCATATATAAGCTTGCATATAACACACACGCCTGGCTCTGTTTCATCTCTGGTATGTTTCACCTTAATCTATTGCCCCCAGGTTTTAATTAACCCCAGGATGTCATCAGAAATAACGTATTTTAATGCGGTGTCAGTAGAAGTCTGACACAGCTCACCCCTCTCAGCATAATTACACACGACACAGGTCAGTCTCCCATTAATGCCCACAACGCTGGACTCTGACCCTGATGGATTTGGGTATCAGGTCTGCCCTCGAGCCTTTAGAAAACTGAGAGACTTTCAAAAGAGTGTCATATAACCAAACAACATAAACTGGCTTTTTCAGTTGATAAAAAGCCAACAATTGAATAAAGAAAATATTTTAATACATTCTAATATATTATTACATTATAATAATTTTTTATTATAACATTTTCATGTATATATTTATATTCATATAAATTATATCATATATATAAATATATTTAATATATAAACACAAATATATTTTTAAATATATTCATGCATGTGTTTATATATATATATATATATATATATATTTAAACAGAAACTTGTGTGATTAATCATGATAAATCATTTTACACCACTACTATAAATATTATACCATTTTTATATAACATTGTAATTTTGGATTAATAGTATTTTATTTATTTTCCTGCATGTCATGCGATCATCACCTAAATCAAAGAATTGTGAATAAGCAGATGTTTTGTTATAATATTAAAATGATGTAAAATGTCAGATGTAGTATTTTAAGTCAAAGCATCTACATCAACAGACAAGCACCATAACATTTTGAATCGGTTTCTATTATTATTATTATTATTATTATTATTTGACATATTATTATTTTACCTAATATTTAACATTTAAAAAACACATTCAAATAAATTACATATTTGTATTATTGAAAAAAAGAAAACAAAAGCACATAATTAGTAAAGATGAATGCTAAAATGTTAAATAAGTTCCTAATAACTATAATAGTAATACTAAAATAACATAGCCGTGACATCACTGCTAAATCCTACTGGGTTAAAATGCTTATTTTAGTGATTGACTGTGTGCACCAGGCTTTTGTGTAAGGATTTATTCAACTCAGTAAGTATGATCAGCAATAACGGTGAAGCTCGACACGGCAGACAATAACATACACAAACGCTGGTCAAAAGCTGCCAATCAAAAGCCACCTTCTGAGCAGAGCTGATTGTTACCAGTCAGTGTGATGTGTGCAGACGTTCATGTTTTCTGTTTTCTGACAGAAAATGTGTTGAATATCACTCTCTGCTCTCTAGTCTATATTTAGAGCGAGTGAGAGGTGTTTAGGAACAAAATACATCGGCCAAAATCAATTCCCACTGCTTAAGAGGCGGAACGGCTTTAGAGAAGGCGTCCTTCTCCGGTCTGATTGAATTAGGGGAATTTTCTTAAGATAAACGAACACCTTGCGATGGGGTATTGGAAAGGCTTCACTTTCAGGATTAATGCTGAGAATGAATCTAATTAATTGAACTAGGTAACAGCAACTCAAAAATTCAATCCCTCCCGTCTGCGCTGTAATGATTACAGATCCTCACTACTAACTACTCTAAACTGCTCTCAGATCAGTCACGACTACTGTACCTTCTTAAAGAGCTCTGCCCGCAGCCTGTTGGTCCGGGACACCAGCTTTCTTTTCTCCTCTTCTTTTTTCCTCTTTTCTTCCTCTCTCCTCTTCCTCACCACAGGCAGCTGGTTATAACTCCTGACAAGCAAAGCTCATCATTAGCATGACATACTAGCTGCAGTCTATAAATAAGCACTGACACAGTGCTGCAGAAGAAAGTTGTGCATGTAAAGTCGCTGTAATGAAGCCAGGGTGTTACTAGGGTGCTTTTAGGGGTTCTTGAAATATTTTTTTGGGAAGTTCTCAGAGTTGGTTGTTTTTGGGGGGGAGCTTTGCATGGTTTCCAGCATGTTTTGGGGGTGTCCTGCATGGTTTTGGGGGTATTTATTACTAGCAATATAAATAAATCCACATTTTAGTCTCTCTGATAGCAGTGTTGGGGAAAGTTACTTTTAAAAGTAATGCATTGCAATATTGGGTTACTCCCTTAAAAAGCAACTAATTACATTACTTAGTTACTTTTTATGCAAAGTAATGCATTACATTACTTTTGCATTACCTTTTTAAAATATGGGCATAGCTTTTGTTTTGAATATAAGAAGTTCTATTTATAGCACATGTAAAAGCACGCCAAAAAGTGTCACGAGTAAACATCAGGCTGAAGAAAAAATAAATTCATCTGTAAAGAATGAAATCAATGTTGAAAAACCGATGAAGCACACTAGTTGTTGAAATATGGTTGAATGTGTTATGTGACATAACCACCGTTATTCAGTCATACACCACATCGGTGGCTTAAATCAAACTTCTGAACACGGGCACTCATTCGTGCAGAATGCATCCAGCCGTGCGTCAGGGAGCTTTAATTCGGAAGCACAGTGAGACCAGATCTAATCGGATGAGGTTTCATTCAGCGGCAGCAAAACAAACAAGCTGTGAAAAGCACAATCAGGGAGGCAAAACCCTGCAGATAGATAGATCTGATACACCAGTGTGTGTGTCTTAAAGACAAATAAAGCAGAAAAGGTGTTTCTAAAAACAGGAACTGGCATGTTCTCTACCTCCTGGACTGCAGCTGAAGACTCCTTCCCAGGATGCCTCTGTCTTTGGATTTCACAAGGCTTTCTGCAGGACAAACACACACACAATAAATGGGGTTTCTGCAATCAATGACAAAATTATACAGAAGAAACAGTAGAATCTATTATTAAATGTTAACCTCAAACATCAACTTGTTGATCCCCAAAAATCATAAAACAAATTGATGCGCCCATTTATTATTAATCTTCATTCTCATTTGTATTGTTTGTCATCAAAGTTACAAGAAGCAAACCTTCTGTTTACAATATGTCTCTGCAGTGAAATACAGAAACAATCAGGCCCGCATTGAATTTATGCATCCACAGATTTCCGTCAGCTGTTATTAAGCTATACACATATCTTTGCATGTTTATGTAATGTTTTATCTAATTGGATTATGCATTCAGCTGTCCATGTTTACAGCCATTCAGATTTGCATTAAACTACGAGAGGCCATGTGTTATACAGTCATTTCATCACAATTAAGAGCCCTTAAACCAGCCCAAAGCTGCTTGCTGTTCTCAAACTGATCTCTACTGGTCAAGTTTGATGGTTTCAGATATTTAGAGTTCAAAGCACTCTCAGCACATATTCAATTTTTATTATTAACTGTTTTTTTTAACATACATATGCATATTACAGTGTATATATACATATATAAAGAGTTTATTTGCAAAAACCATGTATTTTATTATGTAATTTGTTTTTAAATTGTGTTTTATTGTGTTATTTAGCAGTTGTTGTTTATTTAAAGCAGTTTGATTAAGATTATTTAGAATGCGCAATGAAAAAACATGATTTTTGACAAATGTTAAAAACCAAGTTGTCTGTTTTTGCAAATGAACACTTCATATTTACATATATATATATATATATATATATAGTAAGTAAGGAATAATCGATGCATCTTGCTAAAACACCTAAAGCAAGGCTAATGTTAGGGATGTAGTTTTAGCAGTGTTCAGATGAGGGCGATATTTCCTATCTTTTAACAGCCACAGTGTTATGAACAATCCCTGCTCTCATTTCAGACGCTGATTTGATAAACAGAGTCTGTCTGCATATTGAGGGTATGAAAGTGTTGTTCGTTTCAACTGCGTCTGGATGTGAATGAGATGCTGATAGCTAGTGCCACACACCTCCGCTCTCGGGTGTCTGCGGTGAACTGTGGGAGTTCTGCCTCTCCTGGGAGCTCCTCTCCAGGGCTCGAACTCTGGCCTGTGAGCGCTGGATGAAATCAGGCCGTCTGATCGCTAAAGCCTCCTGCGCACACAGACCGCACACTTTCATTAAACGACCAAAAGGACTGTTCAATTCAAAGTTCAACGTCTGAAATCTGCATTAAAATCACAAATTGGTAAAATCACTAATGTGATCTTTGACAATGAAAATTACTTCTGCTAGGCACTATAACAGCTGTGTCTGGATCACGATCAAATCAAGCAAAAATATTCTCCTATATAAAACTAACTAAATAAAACTCGAAATTAAAATTGTAACTTTAGGAAAAAAATAAAGAAATAAAATAATAACCAGATCTCACTTTAAGAGGGATTAGCAAAAAATTAACTCAGATTTTTACTTAAGTGAAAAAAATACACTTTTAAAATACTATAAGGATTTTTTATGATTAAATATAGATTTATTTCTAAAATAATTGTAATCATTTTAAATTATTACAAATTGTATATTGTGAGAGAAATGAACACCCAGAATTCTATGCACCCAGAATTTTATGTTTTTTTTTTGTGTGTGTGTGTGTTTTAAAAATGTTTTAACTCAAGTACATACATAAAGTCATCCCATCTTTAGAATTCTGCAAATGATTAAAAAAAGTCCTGAAATGGCTTTTTTTATTCTAAAAGGTAGGGTTATAGTTGGTCTACAGTAATTAAATTACTTTTTTATTATTTGTTCAGATCTATTGTATTTAGATTTAGCCAATCAATGAACTTTATTGTTTTTATGCAAGTACCTGCAAACAACAGAAGAGAGAAGAGTAACTCACGCTAAGTGACAGTGGAGCCAAAGCAGTTTCAGAAAGGTCATTTTGGGACTCGAATGGGACAAAATCCACACATCGATCTGCTGGAAATGTTTTGTTCTTTCCATCGGCAAGAGCAGCTTCTTCTTTGAGCTCTCTGTGTTCGTTCTGCCCTCTATCCTCTGTTAAATTCTCTGATAAAGAGAAACAATACTCATATTGCTTGCTGCTTTTTACCTGAGCAATGGAGAATAACTACAACTGCATGTTGAGATGCACTAGTACCAACATGTCCAGAGTGTAAAGACATCAGTGACTCTCAGCTGTCTATTTAAAATTTCCTCATCCTGCTAAATGTCAGTGTGTTTCAAGTGAGGGTTGTGTTTGAGGAAGCCAAAGGTCAGGAGAGATCAGGTACCTGCTGTGTGGAATCTAGTTCGCTTCTGCTGGGCCTGCAGCTTTATGTTGGCGATAACCGCCGCGGCGTTCAGGGCCAGGACAGTGTCTGCACTCAGATCAGCCGAGTTATCTGAGAACAAAGAGACTGTGCATCATCCAGAGACTCGGCTAGGCCTGAAACACACTGCACACAAGTAGCAAAAAGCAAACGCTTCCGGCAATGCAAGCAGGATTTTGTTGCTGCATTCAGAAATATAAGTAATGCAAGTACGCTACGTTTTGTGGCAGAATGATATACAGTTTATGCTTGGCCAAAACTACTGTTAGTTAAAGTACTGACATGTTTTCAGTGTTAAACTCCAGAAAGCAGAGAGTGCATTTGCAATGCATTTAGCTCTGCATTAACATATTTCTATTCTACTATACTTTATTATATAACTAAAACTTAAAAACAAATCTGTATATAATTGCATGCTTTCTTGCAATGTTTTCAAAGCTGTAGATAAATGTATAATAATACATTAATAGCAATATGTTTTCTAGATAGCATACAGATAAATAGATACAGTAGTCATCCACGCATGTCCTCAGATAGTTAAACGTGTGTGTACGCATGTATTTCAGCGGCTGTCAGATTTCTCTCTGTGTGTAGCAGCTGTAAAAGTCCCACGGAAGCTCAAAAACCGGTATTGAAAGCAGGGAAGAAATAGATTATGCATGCAAAGAGATGCGTGGGAAAATGAAAAGACGAGAAAACTCAAGATAGAAAAAGAGCGAGAGAGACAGCGGAGAAATCTCCCGTTTCAGGGCCGTCCACCGCTACCGTGCGTATCTGCCGTGAAAAGCCTCAATTAAAAACCTCTGCTCTCTCACACTATAATACTCATCCATTATACATCAAAGCGGCGCTGCGCGGCCTCAGCCTACAGTGTGTTCTTGTGCGTCTACCACCCAATATCCACATGCGTTCAGCCGGTACCTGCTGCTTTTAGTAGCATGAGAGGTTTGATTCCCGAAATAGGCTCCTCACGATCCCGCTCTGTCCTGCCCTCGCCACCGGAGGCCCAGAGCCTTCTTGCTTCGCTGCTGCTGGAACTAACAAGATCAATATTTGTCTTCTGGGAAACAGGAGAGCTCTTGTTGTGAAACGCTGGATGTGTAACTGCATTACTGCCAGGTTGTGTGCAGTTAAACAGGCTTGCGTCGCAGCTGAGAGGCCTTCGAGGCGGCTTGTATGTTTTAGTGTCGCCCTCCTCTGCTGTGCTGCTATGGTTTGGGTTGTTAAGGTAGAGAGACAGGCTAGATCTGTGCTGGGACCTCCACTGGTTTCCTCCTGGCTCTAGAGATATAGTTAATGCTTGGTTTAATGGTGAGGGACTGCCGTTGGATTCATTACGGAGTCCTTCAGTGTAGCTGTGTCTGTACTGCGCTGGACTGAAACACTCTCTCTGTTCGGTCATTTTCACAATGGTTGCCTTTCTTCTCAGTACCACGCCGTGGTCCGTCTCTCCATGATCACAGCCAGAGGTCGAGGCGATGGGCAGGCTGGAAGTGCTTTTCGTCCTCTGTTCTGTGACTTTGACCACTAAAGCTTTTCTTCGTTCATCGGCAAGGTCGTTCGTGGCTGGACTCGGAGGCCTGGAGTTTGAGTGCGTGACCTTCCTGGAAGTGATAGTGATGGACGATATTGAGGAGCTGAAGGACTCCGGCGCACTTCCACGCCTGCATGTGGGATTTCTCAGCACGGGATGAGGTCCAGCGTGGCATGTGTCCATCTCGGCTTTCGGATTGCAAGTCTGCGGCCCATTTCGCCCTCCCTCGGAGCTCACGGATCCCGAAGCCTGGAAGCAAACAAACAAAATCCCTTGAATTGGGCTTTGTGTGGATGAAAGAGGTTCTGTCTGCCTCCTGTGTGCTCAGTAATGCTTTCGGAATCCATCATTGTAACAACTCGCATCATTCTGAACTGGTGCATTACGCCGTTCCCATAGCAACCGTATCAGTTTTGGGGGCAATTCGGTTGAGTTGGAATTCAAGGCACTTTTTTATTCAATTATGAGAATCACGGGAGAGTTTTAATCTCGCCTTACTTTCATGGAGCCTGAACTCACAAAATACAGATGCTTGTGCATATGAATATTAAAAAAAAAAAAACAGTACCAGAGTATTTATAAAAAAGGTAACATTGTGCCTTCATGGAATGGCATTCATAACTGAAATATTATTCATTTTAGTGTAAAATTGAATGATTAAACTAGATGGTAACACTTCAGAATAGGGGTCGAAAATAATGCATTAGTTAAGCATTAATTAATGGTTAATTTGTTCACAATGAAGCATTAGTTGAGTAATTAGTAGTTAATAATGATTAGTAGTTACTAGTAATTAATGATTAACCTAACATTTTAATCACTAATTAGTAGTGTGTTTTTGCTCAACTAATCCTTCATTGTGAACAAATTAACCATTAATTAATGCTTAACTAATGCATTATTTTCGACCCCTATTCTAAAGTGTTACCAAAAAAATACTCTTCTATATATATATGGTTGAAACCAACTGTTAAGAAGCATGCTTCAAGAAAGAATATTTTGAACAATTTGAGTTCATGTTGTCTTTAAAATGTTGTCACATTTCTAATGTGAAAACAGTTTATTTTTATTGGAGAATAAAAGTGTAAAAATATAATAAAATGGCAATAAAATCTAAGCAATAAAAGCTTCATTTAATCAAAGCATCTCATTTATGTTTTGTATTTTATATTGAAAATAAATAAAGTTCAAATAGCAACTTAAATTGATTTATAAATAAATTGAGAAACAGAGGAAGCTTTCGCGAAACATCCTTATAAATAAAATTCATTTTAGTGTCATTGTTTAACTTGCATTTTTTTAGAATAAAAATATTATTTTATTTTTGTATACACTGTATATCAAAGATTTGCTCTTGCACCTCCATGGAATGGCTTTCATAACCAATATTACTTCTGCAATAATGATTTGAGTGTAAAACTGAAAGTTTATACTTGAGGAGAGAACTTTATTTTATACATATAAATCCAATTGATATAAGACCTGGGACATGCATTAAGAAGGAACAGAGTCAGTTCGGGTTTTATATTGTTTTCGAAAAAGGAGCATTTCTGCAGCTACTAAAAGAGTTTATTCTTTTTCAGCCCCACAGTGTCCCATCGGAGGAGTAAAATGGTACAAAGTTAATCAAAAAGACAGAATTGAGAGAGATGCAGAAAAGCTGCCTGAAGCAAACTTCCCATAAACAGCACAATAAACAGACGCAGAAAGAGATTATTCTCAGAGAACACATTGATCTGACAGAAACAGCCCTTATAGTGTTCAGCCTGATTCAGAGCAACTGCTCGTCCTGCTGAGGTCAGTCTGTGTGTAGGTCATCTGGAATTATGCACGTAACTGATTACAAGACACTTTTAAAGAGTGTTTACAGTGTTTCTAAATGAAAGACTACTCAGGAACAGAAGCACAGCACAGACAAACACCATCAAAGATTGGGAAGATTTGTTTAGTGCTTCATGAACATCTACATTACTGCTTCAGATCTGCAGAAAAGACTTGATTTCATGCACTGATTTTGAAGAAAATTCAGTTGATTTAAACATGGTAAAACGGTGTTAAATATGTCTCTGCGACACTATATTTATTATTTAAGCAAAGATGCATTACATTTCTAATTTTTAAATAAAAAATATTTTTTTAACATTGGTAATAATAAGACATTTTTTAAAGCAGCAAATCAGCATATGAGAATGATTTCTAAAGGATCAT
>JAUMHR010000011.1:3261165-3271717 GCA_032361145.1 Enteromius fasciolatus | reverse complement strand
ATCCATCCCACCTCACAGGTGTGCCACATCAAGATGCTGAGTAGTGCACAGGTGTACCTTATACTGCCCACAATAAAAGACCATACAGTTTGTATTTATTTATTTTATTTATTTATTTATTTTAGGATTCTTTGATTAAAGCAGTTTAAAAGTTTAAAAGCATTTATTTCAAAGTTCAACAAATCAATAGAAAGTTGCATTTGTTTGAAATAATAGAACATTTTTTTTGGTATCATTATAAATGTCTTAAAATAACAATAACTATAGTTTTTATACAAAAATATGAAGCAATACAACTTTTTTTCCAACAAATGTTTTTGAGCAGCAACTCAGCATTTTTAAGTAATTTCTGAAGGATCACGTGACACTGCTGGAGCAATGATGCTAACAATTCAGCTTTTTATCCCAGGAATAAACTGCACTTTTAAATGTATTCAAAAAGGCAAAATTAATGCAGTCTTGGTGAGCAAACAAAATGTTTTTGACTGGTAGTGTGCTTGACTTGCAAAAACAAAAAAAAAAGAAATGCAGTTTATAGATCGTCTTGTCCTCTCCAAAGTGCATCAGAGGCTACTTGGTCTGAGGATGAGAGAACATAACGAATCCCCTGACAAGAGCATTTGGACATGTGACATTATACCAATCTGAACTCGGCAGCGTCTAATTGACCTTTGAGGAGCAGAATACATTTCCTGCCACGTAGCCGGCAGACTGATGCATTTGTTAATCTAACGTTAATTACAGGCCAAAGTCGCACAATAATGAGAATATTCATATTCTTATTCTTGGCAGGAAAAAGGATGAGAGATAAAAGCTCTTGACAGTGGCTCGCTTATTAGAGACATTTACCGATAACGCAACATTTCTCATTGTGCTGATGATGCGTTTCTCTAAAATGTGTTGAAGAGTCTCTCTGAATATTGTTACCAATTAATTAAACTTTTACTAGTTGTATTATAAAGTGATGAAGGTCCCCACTGAAGTGTTTCCGTTTCGTCTCTTCGCCCTTCAGGAGGGTAAGTATCAATAACTCTCATCTGTCATTTTTCCTCTGTGATCACGGGGCATTTGCTGATAGTCAGACTCCCACTCATCTGAGCTTAAAGCAGGGAAGCGGTGAGGCCCGCGAGTTAAGAGCCCTGGATAAATGTTAAGGGAAATCATGAATCATCCTTTGATGTGTTTCTCTCGTTCAGACCTCAGCTGCCTTTGCCTGGAGAAGTGGCCTACAAAACACAAGCACACTGGGTAAGGAGTAACACTGACCCCATCTGGTGGCTCCCTGTAATTACATATGTGAAAAGTTGTTACACCTAGCCAGGCTTAAAGAAGACCTATGCCCTTTGCAATATAAGTCTCAGTTGTCCCCAGAATGTGTCTGTGAAATTTCAGCTCAAAATAGTCTGCAGCTGAACTATGTATTATTATACATTTTGAGTGGCTGCAGAAACAGGCTGTTTTTGTGCCTGTCTCTTTAAATACAAATGAGCTGCAACCCTCCCAACCCCTTTACAAAATAGAGCAGTGTAGTACAGCTCATACCTCAGATACTCATATCCTTTTATTGGTTATGAAAGGTTCATATTTTAGTTTTGGGAGTCCCAAGCAACATGTTGACATGCATACAAGGTGAAAAAACACTTTCATTTTCTTATTTACCCTTTATTTGTTCAATTCTGAATTTTTCCAAACCCCTCCAGTGATTGGTCGATTTCATTAAAGGAGTGTTTGTGAACTTTTAACACTCCAAAAGTGGAATCTAGTGGCAAAGAATGATATTTGCATTTTAAGTAAGACCAATGCGAAAATCAAGTGTTCCCAGGTCTGTGTGCACAAGTGGGCAGGCAATGAAAGATGAAATTGCTCAGGATTCATTCTTAAAATAACTCAGTTCAATGATTCAGAGTCGACTCTTTCATTTGATTTGATAGGCAATAATGTTATACACAGTGCACTTTCAGATTTAAATATTTGCAGGTTATTTTTTATTCACTTAAAGCTGTGGTATGTATTGCATAATAATTAAAAAAATCCATAATAGGGCCACCTTAATATACAGTATTTGAATCAATAAATCTGATGCTTTTTTGGGGGGACTCGAAATAGTGCTCGGTGCTCATCTGTGCACCCAACGGTTAGCATGCTTTCCTTGAAATTTTGCCATAGTGCTGGTACACCATTGTCACTTGACCAGGAGGTGTACGGTACGGTCTGCCAAACCGCATCAAGCTGAAGTTAAGAAAACTGCAGAAGTTATAGACCTAACTTTAGGAAAAGCAGTAAGTCAGCGTCTGATTGAGGTGAGATCAGCAGAAGTCAGCTCTAACTCTCACACAGAGTCCGTAGGCTGCTACATATCCAGAGATGACAAACTTCTCCACTTATGACACGCACACATACACAGAGAACACTTATCTTCTCGACAAGGTGGCCTATAGCTCTGACAAGAATCTTCTCAGCATTCAGCTTGAAAAAGGAGGATGTTCTGTTTTTGTTACAATGGATACCCACATTTTATTTAACTATTATTACTATAGAGCCAAAATAAATAATGTTATCATGAAGGGTGTGATACTGTAGATCAGCATTCACTCCTTCAGAGAGTTAAGATAAGTGGTTGTTAAAACAACAATTCAAGCTCATGTCAAACAGCAGCTGAATTCATCAAACATGCACAGAATGAGGATAAAACAGAAACCGATATCAATCTTCTGAATTAAGGTACTTCCCCTTAATGAACTCACAAGGGTGAACAATTCCAGATCAAGAGATTGCTGAGTGATTCCATGTAAGATAATATTTCTGAGCATTTCCTGTATTAATGGTTTCTCTCATGCCCTTTTTAATACGGTTGGTGTTTTACTTTACTCTTTTACTTATTGCTGTCTTGATGTCGTTATGCCAGGACAGCAATAAGTGTACAATAAGTATGCAATAAATATGCCAGGATGATTTTTTTTTCCTCTTCTTGAATCATATTGCCATAAACCCTACCTGATCTCCCTGCATTCCTTTACTGCAAGCACACACTTTTTAGCAAAACAGGAAATCCGTACAAATACGTGCATAGAAGTACCCATCACATATCACTTGGCAGTAAAACTCTGTAAAACACCTTTTATTTCCTTTTCCTAATGTGTGTACAAGTGATTGAAGAATAGCATGTTACTCAAACACTTTAAGTCCTTTCCACAATCTGACATGCGCTTAAAATTGAACTGGAAATTATTTCCAACATGATAGAGCATTAACTTTTAGCAACAGATGTTTCAATTCAATACATACCTATATCAAGCTAATAAAAACCTGTGTTTCAGTGCAACTCAGTGGACATTTCACTCTGAAACATGCAGTAAGGTACGTTGCACAAAAAGTACAATGGTTGTTTTTGAGTGTGTGATGTCTACAATACTAGACAAAGTGATTTCACTTCCACCATATGATCATAAATAAGCAGGAATTGTGAATCCCATTTAACAGAAATGTTTAAAAGCAGTTTTTTAAAGTTGTATTAATTCTTTTGAGGTGAATAATAATGGAAACCTTACATTTAACCAGGCTTCATCAGAATATACTCCCTATTTGTTTCCTGCTAACAGAAGTCAAGATATAATTGCTGGTCTCTGGACTGATCTTGACAACCATGGGAGAGGTGTTGTTTCGTATCATCAGTACACTAATGGAAGTGTTCTCACAAACGTCACTCGGGATATAAACACATATTTCCCAAATCTGAACTTCAACGCTTCTTGGGTCTTTGTTACAACATGGAATAAAGTCGCTTAACCAACACAATGAGACTAATATTGTTCTGAAATGTAATTTTCACTATATTCACATTTTAGTTTTAAAACAATTAACTCATTAACACTGACCAAGAAGACAGTGACAGAAAATAAATAAAAAAAGGTCAAATTTATTTTATCAGTCATTAATGCTCAAATAAAATAATATTCAGTCAGGCAAAAAGTAAATTTGTAAGTTAAGTCACTTTTATTTCTACTCTGAGAAATAAACAGAACAGACATTTGCAGCATACATTGTTTCAAGTGGTTGTTATTTCAGGCAGTAATTATTTGTTCTGATGAATTATGGAGCTGGAACAAAACATCCAGTGCAGGTAAAAGAAACTAGTGAACAAAATGATATTATTCACTAAAAGTATCAATGCTCTATATGAATAATGTCCTTACACACTTTCAGGCTGGTTATAACACAATAAACTCTACACACTACTTTGTGATTCCTGGATCAAACCGCAGCGACTTCATCTCAAACCTCAGGAACTCCAGTAATGTTGATGTTCCCGGTCGATGGGTCTTCAGGGTGGACAGTGACCCAGGAAACAGCATCTTGAAATGTAAGCATTTTTTTTTTATTTATAGTGGTAAATTTCATATAACCCCATATAATATTTTGTTTGATTAGTGTCAGCTGAGTATTTTTGGTGTTTGTGCTTTTTCCCTTTAGACAATGTTGTTGGAGTTCTACTGAGACTTTCCTCATTTTCAGACCTGACACAGAGTGGAAACATTGACATGCTTTTACAGCAGGTACCTCACACTTTATACAGATTCTTTATACAAAAGTCATCACTAAAAGATAATTAATGGAAAGTGTTCATTTGGTTTCAGATAAAACAGGAGCTGGTCCGGTACGGTCTGCCAAACTGCATCAAGCTGAAGTTACAAAAATTGCAAGAGATAAAGACATAATTTAGGTCTCCTTCAAGGAAAATAAGTAAAACCAGTTTGTTCAGTATCAGACAGCAAATATCTCCGATGACTGATGAGGTAAAAGGTACAGTGTTTTATTACACTGTAATTCATCACATTCTGTGTGTATCAACCCTGCAGAAAACCCCCAGCTAAAACTAGCTTAGGCTGGTTGGCTGGTTTTTAGCCGGGAAACCAGCCTGGTCTTAGCTGCTCAGCCATTGGGTTGTAGAGGGGTTTTGGCTACATTTTCAGCTTGCCAGGCTGGACTTAAGCTGGGAGACCATCTGGAACGACCAGCTAAAACCATCCTGTCCAAGCTGGGAGACCAGCTATAACCAGCTGATACCAGCGAACCAGCTTAAGCTCAGCAGGGAAATGTCAGCTGCAGACGTTTAATGTTGAGAAGAAAAAAACAAAAAAACAAAACTGTCGCATTTGCTCACATGACCACCATAACTTGTAAGGATTCAAATGCTTAAATGGTATAATTACTGAATAAAATACTAAATGCATCTATCTTTAAAATCACTGAAGCATTTTCATACATATTGGAATCTAAATTTGTGGCATAATAAAAATAATATTATCAGTAGAAATAATATTGATTTTAAGTCAAGACTTTAATAAATAGGACAGCAGAAAAATATATTATGGATATGCTGTACATGCCATTGTTCAGCTCAATTCAGTTGAACTCCATGAATTCAGAGGATTATTAGGTTAGCTTAGATTGAACAGCTTGTTTGATGTGTATCACTGCCAAATCAATGACACAGATAAATGAAAGGATTTTGGTCATCTCTCTACATTTTTCCAAACATTTGATTTTAGGAAACTGAATGATACCATTTCTTAAAAACATTATTATTATTATTATTTTGTGTCTTTATTGTACATGTACTCAGTGTACTTTTCAAGCACTGCTGTTTTGTATTAAATGTTTATGCTGTTTGCTGATATTTGCAATAGACAGACGTAGCATGATTTATATTTAGGCTAAATGTTTTAGTCACTTCGGCATCTGATATGGATTAACTGGTGCAAGAGGAGTAAAAAAATAGTAGTAGAAAAAAAACCCAGCGTTCTTTCTGAGCTCACTTTAAAGTAATGTGAGTACAGAAGGTTTTCTGGTTTTAAGACAGACACTTGTCATATCACCTAAATCTACGTTTTTGTTAGTTGCTGGCAGTGTTTTTTTTTTGTTTTTCAGGGAGTGTTCTGGTCTTGAGCAAAGTCAAGGACAGAATAAAACCACTGCAAACTTCCTGCTAACCCACAGCAAGTGCAAGAGCAGTCGAAGCAGTTCTCTGAGGTTAGTGAAATCATTTTCGTCTAATGCTACATGAGTGAAAAATCGATTCTTTTGGACTTGTATAACATATTGAACTAAAACAATACAAAAATGGAGCTTCCTTTATTGTTTGTAAAGTAGTTATTAAAATGTGAGTAAACGGTACTTTGCTTATGAGGATAAAAAGTATAATTATGAGTAAACCATGCAATTATAATGGCATGTTACTATATACAGTAGAATGCAAATTAACATGTGTCTTAATACAGCAGTGCAACACATTTGTTTACTCTATATTGTAGAAATAGTTAGACCTGGAATTGGATATTTTCTTTCCGTGTTTCAGCTTTGAAGGATTCCAGTATTCCAGAGTTATCTGAATAACGGGTTTCAGAAGATACATTTAAAGTTTAACTGGATTTACAATAATGCATGATGCTTAAATTAATACTGCTGTCTGTTTACAGAAGAAGAGCTCTGACATCATCATTATCATGAGATCGCCTCCGGTTTTCAAACCTCTGTTGGTGCTCACATCAATTCTGTTACTCTGTAAGTTTCTGTTTATCGTTTGTCTTAAAAAATGCACAAATGTGAGTTAATCTTTGATTCATAATCCTGAAAGAGTTAATCATTGCTCTTTCTCTTTAACAGCCAGATTACAAACCACAGCAACAGCAGGTAATAGATGTTTGTTCAACTAGAACCAAATCTGTTTTTCTTACCACTTAAAAAACGCAGCTTGAACAAATGTGAATTGAACAAACCTAAGAAAGGAGTGAGAATGTTATCTCACTCTTTGGGCATGTTGTTGCATTATTGCTAGCTTATTGTTGTAAACAATTTGACCATGTTTCTTTTCTTTTTTTAATATTTTTTTTGACTTCATGATTTGATGAATAGACACAAGTTCCTGACTTACATATTTTCTTATTTTAAAAAAACAAATCCATAACAGGATATACAGTACTAGATTATTGAAAATTTTTATTAATTTAATGTCAATAATTGTGACTTGTGGAGTAGCATTAACATTAGTTATACAATGTGATTGAGTTAAGTTGGCTTGAGAAGCCAAGAAATGCTTAAAATATGGTTGCAACATGCAAGCTACATTTTTAATCATGCTAAAAACATACAAGTGGCATGCTCATTGTGCTCGAAATATGTTAGCAACATGTCAAAAAAGGTAATCATGCGAGAAACATGCTGATAGTTTATCCAAAAATGAAAACTACTGCATATTTTACTCACCCCCAAACCAGGTGTACATAACTTTCTTCTTTAAGACGAACACGGTCTGAATTTTTAAAAAATGTATCCTGGCTCTTCCAAGCTTGGTAATGATGGTGGATAGTGCTCATGTGTCGTAAAACTAACCTACAGTATATGCCTCTGGGGGATTATCACATGTTCTTTAAATAAAAAATAAATAAAAAATAAAAATATTTCTAGCTTAATTCTAGTAAGAGGTCAGCCAAGATGTGCTCTCTGGGATGTGCATTCAGCAATTTAGTTATTTAGGTTATAATTTTAAAACTAGAAATATTTTTGTTAAAAACAACCCCAATCAATGCTTTAGTGGACGTGTGATAGCTGCACTGAGACGTAGGTTAGTACTTGCAGATATATCAGATATATCAGAAAAAAAAAACTTTAGTGGAAATAAATAAATACAATTATTTTTCTGTTTACTACCAGCAGTATTCTACCCATTCGGTTCAGCAGCAGGAGACACAATGAATCCTCCTGATGATGATGGAGGCTCTTCTCTTATTCAGTTGTTGAGTCCATTTCTGTTCTTTGGCCGCACGTACCAGCAGATTTATGTAAGAATTTGATTCCATTCTTAATCTGAGTCTAAATGTAAGTGAGGAATTTATAATTCCATCTGTGATCAGTGATTCTGACAATATTTCTCATGTTTCAGGTGAATAATAACGGAGATCTGACATTTAACGAGGCTTTACATATATATGTTCCCTACACATTTCCTAACGGAATCCGAGATATAATTGCTGGTCTCTGGACTGATCTTGACAACCGTGGGAGAGGTGTTGTTTCATATCAGCAGTACACCAGTGGAGGTGTTCTCACAAACGCCACTCAGGATATAAACACATATTTCCCAAATCTGAACTTCAACGCTTCATGGATCTTTGTTGCAACATGGAATAAAGTTGCTTATTACAACTACCTGTATACCAGCACAGTCAGTTTGGTTTAACCCTTTATTCGATTTCAAAATATATAATTGACATGACTCATACCCGGGGAAGGAAAGTGACAGATATAATAATGATAATAAATTAACTTGCCCATTCGGCGGACACTAAACCCTAGAGGCTTGAACCCTAGCTAGGGCTAGAGCTCGGTGTCCGGCTCGGTCCTTGCTTGCCCCCCCGGAGGAAGGTGCGAGAGCAGCTAAAAGGCGGAGAAGGGGTGGAGGAGGGATGCGCAAAAGGCGAGGTGCGGAAAGAAAAAGAACGGGGCTATTTATAGTGGGTAGCAGGGGATTTGATTGGGCAGGTGTAATGAGGAGAGTGCCAGTGTTAGACAAAGGGGGTTTTTAAATAGCAGGAAAATTGGGACCTCTGCGGAGGCATGGGGGAGGAGGGGTGGGGTAGCTCTGGGAAGGGGGACCTCTACGGAGGTGGGGAGGGACGAAGTTTAGATAAAGTACTTCATCGGAGGCATGAAGGGAAAAGCGTGGGATAGGAACCTCAGCGGAGGCATGAAAGGGAAAAATAGCGAACCTCAGCGGAGGCAAGAAGGGGGAAACGCCTGGGACACCTTGTGGAGGCGGGACGGGGCCAGGAACTGTTTAAACAGTTCTAGTCAGTAAAAATAAAACAGGAACTCTTGGTTAAATAAACAAAGACTAAATGAATCAATGAGCCTAAAAAGTGGGTGAGAGGGTGCGTAAAATACGGTACGAGGTATGATAGGGAATGCCGTGCTGACGTCATGGGTACATGGCTTGTGTATGGCGTCAGCTTGCGTGTGACATCATCAGGCGGCGCTGGCCGGTTCCGCGCTACCTTGCTGCTTGCAGTTGAGAAGTTGCAACGCTGGGCTTTGTTGCTTCTGGGGTAGAGGAAAATGGCGGAAGGCCAGCGAGTGGTAAGTAAGGAGGTAATGAGTAATTATCGCTTGGATTGTTTTGGTGGATAGCGCGGTGAATTAGATCTAAAAGTGCGCGGGCAGGGCCTCGAATAGAAAGGCGTGAGCTCTCGTGGCGGCTTGACGGGCTGAGGGATGAGCTTGGTTGTTGGAAGGCAGGATGAGGAATCTGGTCTTCATGGAGGTAGGCAGGCGAGGATGTGTCTTCGGTCATGCGATTCCGAAGAATGTGCAAAAGGCGATTTAAAATGGTCATTTTGAACTCCAAAATAATCATATATAACAATCCATATATATTTATATATTTAAATAATTGTAATATTTTCCCTTTGGTCACTATTTATGTTTGTCTTCATTAGAAAAAACCCCCCAAAAAAACAAAACACTTTTTGGAAAGTTTTTTAAATTTGTTTGATTTGACCCAACAACATTTCTCCAATCTTTGCAGGAGACTTCTTTTCAAGTGGTTTTACTTTCAGGGGGTAATTTTACATTTATTCTGATGAATTATGGTGACATTGCAGAGACAGGACATCCGGTGCAGGTAACAGAGACATATTTTCTCTGCGTGTGTGTGGTATATACTGTGTGTATGTATGTTTTTGTTTTATTTATTTATTTTTTGTACAGGCTGGTTATGAGACAATAAACTCCACATACTACTTTGTGATTCCTGGATCAGACAGCGGCAGCTCTATCTCAAACCTCAACATCTCCAGTAATGTCGGTGTTTCAGGACGATGGGCCTTCAGGGTGGACACTGGACAAAACAACATTTATGAAGGTAAAGAGACAATTTCTTCAACCAAATTCCCATTTCAATTACTATACACTAAAAAGAAGAGAAAAAATGCTTGTCAAGGTAGTTCAGTTCATTTTTTGTCTTGTTATTCATTCTTTCAGAATCCACCACACTGGCCACCACCACAGTCTCAGCAGGTAATAAAGCTGTGATTGATGGTGCTTGACAGAAGTGTTTATTTCTCGTTTTAGTAGGAAATACATAAACACAGGACAGAACATTTCACTTGTATTCTTTCTTTCAGAAACCACCACAGAAAGCACTACATTGGCAACATCATCACTGCCACCAGGTAATAATGCTGCAAGTGATGAAAGATTCAATATAAATACTTTGCCCCAACCTACCATTTCAACATGTTGACCACAATTATTGGCACCCCTTGAATTTTTTATGAGTAAGATATCTCTGAAGTTTATCCCCCTTCATATCCACAATTCTGAGCACTCCAGGGTGATAATGGACATGAAAATATCCAGGTGAGAAAACAAAGCCCAAAATCCCTTAATCATCAACACAATCAGAAAAACCAAATAATACATCGGGCCTGGATTATGATACAAACGTCGCCGAAGACGATTCCGGCGCCTCAGTTGCACTCCATGGGGATCCAGTATC
>JAUMHR010000011.1:3230551-3243080 GCA_032361145.1 Enteromius fasciolatus | reverse complement strand
TCCATTGGTGAGCAAGTGATTTAATGCTGAATTCTTATCTAATCTTTATTTACTCACTGTGCATCGTGCTTTGTATTAAAATATATAAATGTACCCCCAACGAAAAGATCCCACACTATATCAGAGTACAAATAGGCAATTTTCCAACAGTCATTTCTTTTCTAACTGCACAATTTTTCTACAACAGGCAAGGAATAATTTACCTCACAGGCTGGAGTAATGTAAAATAATGCACATTCTTATTGTTTTCCTGACCTAATTTAAAGATTTACAGATTTCTACGAAGCTAGGTAGGAGGTTTAATGTTCATTTTTTAGTGCTAAGTGGTAGTTTACACCAGTACTTGGGGTATGGTATATAATAGAGCCATTCAGAAGCACATGCATTCCATTTTGGACCGCTAAATTTATTGTGCCTCCTTCAGAGCAGAGATTACATGGACATCAGTGTCTTATCTGCTGTATTTACAGCTACAATCATACAACCCTGAAAAGCTTTACCATTTTTCTTTTATGATAAGAATAGAGAAGCAGCATGGAACAGCTTCAGAATGCTTGCATCATCCTTCCCTCCGGAATACAGTGTAATACATGTTAGCCTCTGAAAGAAAGTTCCAGACTTCCTCTAAAAATGTGTCGTATTTAGACTGGAGAGAGCAAAATGCTACCCTGAGGTGTTAAAATGTAAGCGGCTTTATGGTGCCTTGCAAAACAAGCTCTGAATCCTCGTTCAGCATGGGAAGTATCAGATTCTGAGTGGTCGCCTCACTTGAGTGTGTGTGTGTGTGGCTAGCAAATTCTGAAATGAAATACGTATTTGAACACTTTGAAAGGGTTCATCAGTTAAGAGAGCTTTGGCATGTGCATGATTTGTTTTTTTTGTTTTTTTCTAAAAGCGTCTTAGATGGTCCCGGCTGCTTTTGGCATCAAGTCACATTGGCTTGCTGCCTCGCTCTAAAGGGTTTTAATCACTGCCAACATGAAGTGCAGCTCTGTGCAGATCTGAAGCTCCAATGATAATGGACTGAATGGAAGAATGACAAATTAAAGTCAGAATTAGGTGGCAATGGATTAGGAGATCCATAGCAAAACGAAAAGTTCACCCAAAAAATGAAAATGTACTTACCTTCATATTGTGCCAAACCCCTTCTTTTTTTCTTAAACCATGGATTGTCATTATAGAGCTAGTGTTGTTTAGGCCCCATTGCTCTTCAAAGTGTCTTCTTTTGTAGTGCAGAAGAAGAAAAGTCATACATGTTTGGAATGATATAAGGGTGAGTAAATTTCCATTTTTGGACAGCTATCACTCAGTGTGTATCATTGGGCTTTAAAACCATATCTAAATGCACATATGCTCATATATGCATGCTGCAGTGTTTATACTGAGGATAATCAGCCATTCAAAAAACACAAAGAAAGCAGTTTGTCAACAGCATCTTGTTTTCTTCTTTCTGAGGGGCCCAGTATATGATGAAGGTGGATTACGGATGAAGTAATCTCATGTATGCTATTATGCATCCTCTGAAATGACATAAAAAAAGAAATTTGCTTTTCAAAGTTTGTCTAATCTTTGCGCCGCAATCATACCAAAACTCGAATCCTCTCCTCAATCAAGTTTTTTGAATCACAAGTGGCTCTGTGATGTCCTTCATCTGTTCCTCAGTAATGCATCCTAGTATTCGGAGGAGTTTATTTTTTTCAAGTTTGTCCCAATAGAGCCTTTTTATATGACTTTCTCTTTACTCTTACACTAGCCTATATCCCAGATTTGACTCCTGACCCCTCTGTTGCTTTTTTTCTTGTTACTTTGGCATTTGACCTTTTGTAGTTTGATAGGACATACAATTCTGATTGCATTCGTGGGCTTTTCTGATACATTTCTATTCTTGTTCACCAGCTCGGTCAGTTCAAGAGAAATGCAGCCAAATACATATTTACAGTGTGATCTCATTTCAAATGCTTTTTGCGTAGTGTTTTGTTTCAATATTAAAATATGCAAAACGTATCTATCTGTGTAGGAAAACTTATATCACTGTCAACCTGTGGAATTATTGGTATATTCATTTTTTTAATAGATTTACATTTATTTATTTATCCCCTAAGGTACAAGCAGTGCCAATTTTTATTTTTTATTTTTATGTTTTTTTTTATCATTTTTTTTTTTTACATGTTTATTCATTTATTCAGGTTGACTGGTTGTGTGGCAGGAAGACAAAATGTGTGTTTCATAATATTGCAAAAGATTCTATTAAAATACTTTAAAATATAAATAACATAACGCTTAAATTGAATACATTTTTATGAAATGCTCTTAATCTGTGTTGTAACCTGTTGTCAGTGACAGTGTTGTAAGTATATATATAAGTAGAACAAAAGTCATTGTAGAACACATACAAATACACCACGATTCGTAAAATAATGGTATCAGCCGTATCCTATATAAGACTTATGGGATGAACAACAAAATTTCTTTCAAGGAAAAACAAAATAAATCAGAGGCTAGACAAATTCTATATTTGAAAAAAAGGCTAAGGGATTATTTGAAAGCTTCCAGGGATGTGATAAGACATGACATAAAGGGTCACTGAAATCTTCTCATCACCCTGAGGAAACCAGCTACAACTATGTCATCGTACTGTGAATCAAATAAAACGCTTTTTGCTAAATGATTAGCATCCTGATATGCAGAGATAATCTTCTGCTGGATTCATGATTTTTTTTTCAGGATGTAGACAGGTTTACTTGCAATAACTTGCAATACAAAATTGCTTCAAGGGGCATGCCAGAGGCACATACCCACCAAAGATGTTTAAAAGCAATCAAAATTACAATATTATTTCATTGAAAAATCCCATATCCTTTTATGCCTATGTTCGAAGCACGCTTCTCTTTCTTTCTTTTTTTTCTAAACTCTGTGGGTTAGACACAAAGATGAAATGAGAATAATAAAGACTTTGATTTATTATAAGAATAAAATGACCTGTTGATTACATTAGGTTCATTACATTAGGTTGAGAATGGTTTTGCTCAGTGCTGACCGATAGCTGAAGCTAATGGCCACTGCTGATTGTTGCTCATTTTTTTGTTTAAATTTTCAGATGAGACAAATGGAAAAAAAAAAAGTATATTTCATTAAGCACGAAGCAATTTATTATCCAGTCTCAGTGCTTTTAACTGCACGATTCATGCCCAACCTAAAACCATACTCTCACCGAGATTGCAATGTGAAGATAACCATACATAACCAAGGGCCAGCGTACTCTTCAGTCTAAGGAAAAGCCATTTTTTTCTCTTTCAATAAACCTTATTCGGTGCGCCCACTCATAGCTCTGAGTGCAAGTGTAGAGGATGAGAACAATTTAACAGAGTGGGATGTTTAACCCCACTCTCATGTTTCAAAGCACTATGAAACAGAGTTGAATCATACAAGCATGCTTTACAGTGCTTCAAAAACGGCTAAACTAAAATCAATATTATGCTCTCGAATATATACATTAGGAAAAATATATAATTTTAAGAGTTTGTCATGATCTAATCGCCAGGATGTCTTTGAATGTTAGCAGAAGGTTAGACACAAATCACATTCAATGTAATTCCACCCTGACCGTTTGATTATTTATCTTCTGTAAGGCGTAGTAATCATCCTGTCTGTATCTCGCGATCATATATGTTGAAGGACAACCTGAAGAGCGGAGGAAATATGAAAGAATCGCAACCATGTTTTTTTTTACAGCCGCTTGCACTCCCCGAGCGCTACGCATTTACACAGTCGCCGACCAATAAAACGGCCAAACAATCACACATGACCCTTGCAGAAGCGCCAAGGCCACCGGCATGCCAAAGAGAAGTTCGCAAAGTTGTTGATCCTGCAGTTAAACTCATCCTTGAGAGGCTCGAAAATGACCTCAATCCTATTCGAGATGGAGGGGAAGGCGTGAGAGAACGGGAGCGTTTAATCTGCCCACTGGTGAGAAAGATGGAAAGAGAGACATCTATTAAACTGAATCTTTGGGGCTGAATATAGGATTGTGCTTCCTCTGAGACCCTACCTAAGGCTACTGCCAGCAGTCACCAGTGTCCCCAGGGAGCACGACTTCCCACAGAGATTCCCGAGACCGTGAACGTGTCACAATATTTCCCGGTTCTCGATCACAGTCTAGGCTTCCCGCATGGTTCTTTCCTCTGGTATTTCTCTCCTAATTATGCAGGTGCCACGAGGCATGACCACTCGTTCTCGCCAAAACCACATTGCCATAACCTTTAATTGGGTCTCATTATAAAAATACTCTACTACCGGCTGATAGGATGTGAATACCTGCTGTTTTTCCTCTTAACATGTGTGAATCACTTTAAGAAAGAGAGATTATAAAGTGTCACGGGTGAAGAATCACACAACAAGGAGAGCTCAAAAAAAAAGGGTGGATTTATTTACAAAGTGGGTGAACAAAAGTGTTGAGGTGGGTGCTCTGGTAAGTGGCGTGCTTTCTTCCTTGTGCTGCAGTGGGTCTGTGAAGTGCTCCTGTGTGGCTGATCGGTCCTCAGCTGCCTTCTGGGAAGGTAAGGAGAGAATAAGTTAATGCTCTCTCTCATGGAGAAGTTTCTCAGTCTATGGTCGCGCTCACGCTGCTTATATAGCTGCTGCCTGACGGGCTGCAGCTGGGGCCGATGAGCCAGAGATGAGGATGTGCAGGTGTGTGTCCTTTGTTTCCAGGGCGACGCTGATGACTCCTCGGGACACTCATCACAGAAAGCAGAACTTCTAAAAAAAAAAAAAAAAAAAAAGGTGCTGTAAAGTATTTGTACACTCATGTCTTTCAGCCATCTACCCCGATCATTAAGGAGCAATGCGGTGAGTGGTTGCGAGTTCTTGCTTGTTTAACTGCAAGTAATTATGTATAAGGCTGTAAGTGAGTCTTTCAGCCCACCTCAGCTTCGGGCTGATCATTATGTGCAGTGAATACCGAGAAGGCTGTTTCAGTTGGAGGCCGAGGGCCTGGTCAGCTTGTCCTCCACAGTATGAGTGAAATTTGATTAGGAGTCTAATTATGTGTAGCAGAGAATGAGGAGGGTCACGCAAGGCTGGCTGCTTTTCACAGTCTTTCTCTCTCTTTTTCTCTCGTATCCAATCATTCCTCGTGCTCTTGTAAGCTGTAGAAACGGAAGCACTCAACAAAACCAGAAGTGGCACATTTTCCCCCTCCATTCGGAATGATTTAAAATCATCAGAGCCCAGCCATAATGTCTGCCTGTATATGATCGTACAAGCATTTGTCTTTGAGGTTAAAAGAATTGATTTGAAAAGAATGTTTTAGCAGGCTGCTCCTGCGTTTCATCAAGGCTCATTTTTTGATCCTTTGTGGGGATTTATATTTATGGTGACCTTTATCTTTGAGCATCTTGCCATATAGTGGAACCCTTCATTTGAATCACTTGTTCTGAAGTTTTGACAAGGCGTATATTTTATCATACAGCTGATCCATCCAATTGGCACTACTGAAAATGCTTTTGCAAGGGGTTAAAATGAAATATGTAGTCCAGTTAATGTGTAGTTGTCATCATTTACTTTATCAATTGGCCATCATTTTCTGAACTTAAACTTTTTTATGCATTTTTTTTCCGACTTGTTGCTGACTTTTTTTTTTTTTTCTCACTGTTAGACAGTTTAAAATGCAAATCTATGTAGAAGTCTTATAAGTTAACACAGATGTATTAATAAGTTAATACAGTGCACTTATTTTTATCATTATTTTTTATTTTACATTGCACTTATATTTTACAACATATCTGCATGTAATTACTGTATATCTGTAATTAATTTCACTAATTACACTGTTGACTCAACCTTAACCCACCTTTAAAGTGTTTTGCAGTACAATATGGACACAGCAAGTACATTGCACGTATTTACTGATGCGAGTACACTGTAGCCACCTAATCTAAAGTGAGGCCATTTTCATACTATTGTTTTTTTTTTAATAATCTTTTCAATAATAATTTTTTTTCTCCAATTTTCACTGCTGAAGATGATTAAAGTGATTGAAATTTAAATAAAATTTACACTACAATCAGTGTCACTACAATCACTACAATTATCGTTGGCAGCCAACTGTGAAAGTTTTAATTCTATTAGTAAACAAACACAATCGATGCGTTGCTAATACAGTAACACGCATGTTTGGTTTTCCAACCTCGATGCTGAAGTTTTTCAATACTGCAGTTAGATTGAGTCTTGACGTGAATGTAGAAATTTAATTTCAGCCAGCCGACAGCAGATATTGGTATGTGGTGTGTCGTGTTTTTCCATTAATGAAGATTACCTGCCTATTCCTATTTGTACATACAGGTGTCAGACTTTGATTTGATTCCATCAATTTGGTTTTTACGTGTTTGACCTACCACAGTAAATCCAGCAAATGGAATAGGTTCATTCAGACCACCTTTAATATGCATCTGTCAAATTTCAGTGGATTCAGAAATGAACAGGCAGTAAAGCCCGATATTTTTCAGCTCTTCTTTTCCCAAGATGGTTTTACAACTTGATGTTTGTCTGACTCTAGATGCAATTTAAATGAGAAATTGACAAGGGGCTTTTTATTTGTCAGAATGCTGTCTATTAATGCGGATATCTGTATGTGAAAGACATCCCCTGAGCATGCAATAATGCAGGGATTGATATTCTTCTGACTGTCACCATTGTCGGGATCTTGTAACACAGATTGATGAAGTGACACAGCAACCTATTAGCTATTTTCCAAATATACTGAAGTAACCTCTCTATACAGATGACAATTTAATGAGACAGGGATGCAACTAAAATGCGCTGAAACAATCTGATATTGTTGACTACCTAGTGAAATGTTGACATTTTAAAACGATCACCTTTGGACAGCGCTTGACTCTTTCTGTTTTTCTTTTTTTTCCCCCCATTTCTCTCCCGAGCGACCTTCACCACCGACTTGGATAATTGTTGTCCTGCTCAAATGATGTGCAGTGCTGAGTGTTTTCCTGCACACTTATAGGCCATCCGGAAAGCTAATATCTCTGGAAAAAAAACAAAAAAAAACTGAGCACTAGTTCTGCTGATCTATTACCGCATTTTTTTTATTGTAATGAATATGTAAATTGCTCTCCACCAAAGGTGAGACTGTGGCTTTTTTTTTTCTTCCTCTTTGTAGGGCTACACCAACAAGGTCAGGAAACCTAAATGTTTGTTAATGTACCCTTGTCTTTCTCCACTCACTGTCAGGTGGTCTTAAATACAACCTTGTCATGGCTGTCTCCATCCTAGGGAGCTCATATGAAATCATGTCAGCTTGGATCCTGTTTACCCCCCAATTAGATGCTATGGGTCTAGTAATCCGAGATGTCATCTTTCATTGCTTTCCTGTCATACTTGCTCAAAACCATTCAGTGACCTTTGCAGTCATTCGATATTAACTTGGTGACTGATTAAAGCTGAATTTCCCTTGGGACAAGCTACTGCCAAAGAAAAACAAAGGACTATAAAGTGTATGCTTTATTAAGTGATTGACGCAATAAAACTTTGGCGTAATATCTGTCATCTGTTTGAATGGCTAAATCTATATTATATAATTTGATTTTACTGGTTGGAGGCCAAACTCTTTTTGCACCTCCTGGATAATTTTGCCACCCGCAATCATACAAAGCCACAGCTACCTACGGGCCAATTTCATTAGCAAAACCTCTGAAAACATTTCTAGTCGTCTATGAAGCGGAGTATTAAAACATCAAATAACTCAGACAGCCTTGCCCTCAGGAGCAAAAAAACGTTGTTTCAAAGTAGAAAAGATGCTTCATCTCATTCCAGGAATATTCTGAAGCATCCTCGTGAGTCGTGCCTTTGCCAATTTTCTAGTGTTTCTCACTTCTTAAACTCTGCTCCATTTAAGTTGCCCAGTGTCTTGCTAAAAACGTCTGCGTGAATCGCAGCATGGTGACCAATGCATAATTGCATTCCATTCAGTCAGAAGCTATGGAGCCAACAGGGCATTATGGTAATTAGAAAGGGACAGAAAACTGGCAAATGAAATATGGCTGAACGAATAAATGAAGGAGGGGTTTAGAGGGTACTTTAATCAACCAGAGACCAGGTGCAGCCAAAAACAAAGTTGTAGATTAAAAGCAAAAGTTCACCCCTTAACGCTCTTGCCTGTGAAGGCAAATTAAGAAACTTTTAATACAATATTGACTGTACTCTGCATTCTCAATTCAAAATATTTCTGACTTTCTTGCACGTACATGACGACCATATGCTTTCGTATCATGCAGCAAATGAGTATTGACTTGCTTCCATATGGTTGGACAGCCCTAAAATAAACACATGGGATCATTTTATGACTGCCGCAGGTGAGTAATGGATTGTGAAAGGTTAATTTAATGAAAGTCTCGCAATTGTATTAAGCAAACGTCTCTTTCCTGATCAGGCAATGTGGCTATAAACCGAAGAGAGCGTAATTGAATTTATTCTCTAAAATGGAGGTGGAGAGAGCAGCTGTAGACCAGGTGATTGGTGGGAATATTGACTGACAGGTGTCGGATTGCAGTCCTGTCCTAATGTGCATTAACAAACCCTCATGTTTCCTGAGCAGCCCTGCCCGCACATTTGCTTTCCAAATTAAATATGGTCCTGGTCTTGTTGTCATTTATGCTTGTGCTGTTGCTTTAAGGCCAGGACCATCTGTTCGTGAATGAGTTGGATATCTTATTACTTTGATACAAAATTCTCTTTCATTAATTGCAAGCGTATGCAACTCAACATATATTTTATTTTTAATCGATATTGAAAAGATTTTAGCATGTGATGCAAGTAAATTAAGCATTGATTGCTACTGGGAACTCATGAATAATGCAGGTGATAAGGTTTTGGTGATGGCTTATCATAATAAACAAATACAAGTAAAACATGCAAACATAAATAACTACACTGATAATAAGCAGACGTTACTTAGTCGGTTCACAGTTCAACATGGCCTAAAATTAAGATTTTTCCACACTTGACAGCCATATATTTTACTATTTTTAAAAAAGGCAGAATAAACTGCTTTATTTTTATTTATTTTTTTTACAACTTATTCATTTATACAATACTTCGTCCCACTTTATAGTGTGCCCCTAATACGTGTTTACTTACATAGTGACTACAGGTAGATGTGTGCGTAGTATGTAACCACGTTACAACTGTAATGTTTGTGACATTGGTAACACATCTTAAAGGTAATGAAAGTATAAATGTGTAACAGGAGTAACAACACTTTTTGTAAAGGAAGTGTTACACTTTGTTGTTAAGTGGACAATTCCTATGTATTTATGCATTTATTTATTTAAAAGGTTCACTGTTTATGAATTAGATTATAAAGGCATCCATTTCGTTGCCAGAGCAGTGTGTTTTTAGAGAGAGCCCCGCCCACACAGGCTTCTGATTGGCTGTGATATTTGATTGATTGTCGTGTCGCGTCTACTGTGTACACCTAAATTGCTGGTCGCGTCCCAGTTAGCACGTGGTGTTGTTATATGTGTGTAGTTAAAAATTACAGCTGTAGCTATCAATATGTACTTACTATGTGATTACATACTTCATACACATCTAGTTACTATGTAAGTACACGGGAATTAGAGACACTTAATATCAAGTGGGAAGTGTTTGTATTACTACAAAACAGTTTTGAAGCATCAAGCTAAACCATATCTCTTTATCAGGCATTGTTAGAATTAATAATTAAAAAGAGCTATAAGCCAACTGGCGAGTATCACTTTCATATACTTGCCAAAGCTGACTGTTAGTTTCATTTGTTGCTTGGGGAGTGTTAAATTTAGACTCATAGCACTTTGTGGTGAAACTTTTCTTTAATAATTCTGTACGGCTTGGTACTGGTTAAAACATGCCTATTTTATTCCCTTAATGTAAGGGTTAGGTTAACTTTCATCTGATGCTTTGAAATCATGTATTGGTTTTTTGTTCAAATAAAACCCATGCTTCTGATGCAATCTTACAAAAATAGTTAGCATAACCTCACCGCTATTTCATCAAGCACTTGAAAAATGCAGAATAAATGAAAAATCTTGTATTAGCAGTGTCAGGTTTAAGATCATTTGTGAAATTCATCGAAATGAGACGTCCCTCTACCTCTAATTAGAGGCCCCTCAGCCTCAAGATGTTATGAGAATGCCAACGAAAAATAATGAATTCCTAATAGCTGAAGGAGATCAATGATATCCTGAGCAGTTAATGAAATTATCACCCCATGCCCAGCTACAGTACCGTATGTAAACAAAAGGCTGGATAAACAGAGCCAAAAGACTCATTATTCAACAAACATATGCTGCTCATCAGACAAGAATGAATAAGTAAAAAGTGCCTTTTTGGGAGTCATTTAATGAAGCGATGTCAGACGTTGCATTAATGATGTATATTAAATATCAGCTAAAGCCAGGTGTAGATATCATGTCTCTGCAATATGAGCTCATTTAATATGAGTCTGTGTATTTATTGGTTTACCTTTGACTGATTCAATTCCAGCAGAATTAAAAGTGCTCGTGAGATTTATAGGTTGCTTAAAATGGCAATATGTCTTCAGCCTTGAGGCCTCAGTGTGCAATTGACAAAATGCAATAAGTGCTTTCTATTGTCTTTTGTAATAAAAACGTTGCCCTCTTTGAAACTAAAGGGTTCAGTGTCATTGTAAGAAAAAACAGTAAACAATAAAAGAGCAAATTTCCCCCTTAGCATTGCCATTTAAAAAAAAAGAAAAGTTTTTAACAGGAGGAACATTTGTGTCATTATTCATTATGGTTTCCGTGATGCTGTCTTGCTTTGTTGGGAAATAATAATTTAGGATTTTGTTCAAAATGCACTCGCTTGACTTGGTGGCAAAGGTGAGATTGTAATTTGTGGGTAAAGAGGTGCACAACATTATCATTTTCATAATTCTAGGCTGGAGACCATACTTTACAAATGGCCTTTTAATATCAGTGAAATGAAGAAAATAATCGGAAATAAAGAGCACTAGGCAAACGATGACAACTAGATTGCATATCTATATTTATATTCAGTATTTTGTAAAGACCACAAGTGCATCTTTAGATATTTCATCCCTTCAGTATAGAATCACACACAGACACAGAAAGAAAATCATTGGTTTCATTGATCTAAACAGATGCGAGATAGCATAATAAGCATTTTTCTTATATGGAGCTTGAGGCGTTCCTTAAGTATCACAATATCAGCCTTGAACATACAGACTCCATTCAAAATCATTTGTAGCCTTAGGTATGATGTCAAATTTAAGAAATGTTTCTTGAGCTACAAATTGGCACATTAGAATATTTTCCAAAGAATCATGTGACAAAGACTGGAGCAATGATGCTGAAAATTCATCTTTGCATCATAGCAATAAGCTATTTCTTGAAAACAATTCAAGAAATATGTATATATATATATATTTCTAATTAGAATAATATTTAGCAGTATTACTATGTTTTTTGATCAAATAAATGCAGCCTTAGTGAGCATAAGTCACTTATTTCAAAAATATTAAAAAATAAATTGTAATTATTCAAGTGTAATATGATTGGCAGTAAAAATGTACATTTTTAAAATGTAAGTTTAAAGTTTGAAAATTTTCTTTGACTCGTGTCTGTGAGTTAGATGTTATATTTACACAGCACATTTCTATTGGTCAACTTCCTTTGATTTACAGATTTACTTCTTTTTTTTTCTGCACAAGGCTGTTGGCACTGTGCTAAATTTTACACTTGATGTCAATCTGAGAACCTGCAGTCAGGATTCATCTAAATGCTTCCTCAAACTAATGCAGCATGATGTTTCTCTGACATAATGCAAAACGTATTCTCATTCATAGCGTAATTCCTGCAATTAAAATGAGATTCGTTCTTATTGCAAAGGCTTCCCTCAAGACTTCATTCTAAATTAGTCTGCCATCTTCACATAAGGCCTATTGGATGTTTTGGAATGCTTCAATATTTTCTAAATTAGTGCCAATTTCATACTCTTGAGTTTAAGGACTCCCTCAATGCACACCGAATTGGCAACATCTTTTCCCCCACTTATGGTGAATCTGTGGCATTGGTTTCATTTAAGCATTGGGGATGGATATGTCTTATACAAGCTAACTAACTAACTAAATATGCCTATCTTCTAGAATGTTTACAAACATTGTGGATACGTTATTGCTAACAACATATTGCACTTGTGCATTATTAACATTTTAACGAGCAATGACTCCACCTTCATGATTTGTGAGTTGTCTATTTTGCTAATGTTCCATGTAAGTTATAAAAAAAGTTATTTCTGAATGTTCAATATTTCTGTACAAATGTTTTGAGAATATTATTAAAGAGAATATTATTAAGAGAGAACTTTGATCAGTTGTTCTATACATAATTGTTTATAACTTGAAGAGGACACTTCCAGACCAGCCGATTCGGATGTTATCACGCGATTTGAATGGGCCGTTTTCAGTCGTTATCAGCCCATTCATATGGGTCAGTAG
>JAUMHR010000011.1:3098773-3119602 GCA_032361145.1 Enteromius fasciolatus | reverse complement strand
ATGGCCATAAAAAGAAAATTAGTATATGCATATTACCATTGCATCCCTGCTTAAAGATCCTAATGTGTTTCCAGAACCTTAAAGTCTTTCCATTTAATTGAGCCTGTTTATTTTGTAACTGGTTTTAGTGATACGTGTACATGTAAACGTATTGGCAGCTGTGTTAACGCATGGGAACTTAAACATGCATGCTCACTGAACTTGGTGATAGTTTGGATAATGAGGGAGCATCCTGGTATTGTTCATTAACGAGCAATCAGACATTGCTCTTCACATGACACTATGTAGGATGTTCTTCATCCTGCCTGTTTGTTATTCTGTGAAGGACGTCTGAGATGGGATGCCGCTATTGTTTATAAATAGAATCTGTTGACGGTCTGTTGACTTTGAGTGGTGCAACTGGTGCGGTCACTAACCAGTCCACTCTTTCAGTTCAGTGTTGTCTCTTGCAGGTACCTGACATTTTATACCTTAGTGAAAGCTGCAAATTCCTCCCACTTTGTCAACAAACGTTCGCTAATTAGATGTTGTCTGCATGTTTTTGCAAGATATTGATCTGGCGTAGCTGGTTTTCCTCTTGATGTTAACCCTTGAACATGGTTGGTTCTGCTTGTTTAAACTGGATTTCCTGGGCATATCTCAGCTGTACATTGACCTTGTTTTGAAATCATATCATTGTGCCATCGTGACTACTATCAACAATTCGTGTCAGTGGTGCAACTGGTGCGGTCACTAACCAGTTCCTGTGCTTTGAAGTGGCCTTATGTTGAGTTCAGTGTTGTCAAAAATACAGACTTTGGTGCCAGTCAGTACTGCCATTTTAAAAACATCCATGTCCCGTTAACAAGCGCTCATGTGCGTCTGTGCAAGGGCTCTGTGAAGAGTAAGAATCGATGATCATTTTAGCCAATCACAGTCATAGTTGAGTGTGATTTCAGTACTTACTGATACCAAAGTCCGTACTTTTGATGTCGAAAGGGTCCCTCGCACCTGGTCCTGCATCGGCTAGGGATGGCCACGGCGTCAGTCAATGGTTTAATTTATTATTGAATTGATTGTAATTACTGTGTATCAAAAGCAACCCACTGCAGTTTAGTTTCATTTGGAAATGTCTTAAATTGAAAATATTTTTGTGTGTATTGAGCAGCTATTTTTATTTATTTCTTTTAAAGGCTACATGTTTCACCCCTGAAGGTCCTGGACATAGTTCACCCAAAAATGAAAGTTGTCACTTGAAGACTTCCATAGTATGGAGAAAAATACTGTGGAACTCAAAAGCTATATTTCCATCCATCTATATTTATGTGTGCTTTGGAATATTGCATAAAAAATATGCTGACGTTCTAAAAATGTGCATCAAAAACCTTTTATCTGACTAGAAAAATTATACATAAACTATGATGAAAACTCGTTTGAGCATGGCTGTGGCTTTAACTGTAAAAAAAAACTGAAAATGCTACCATAAAAACCTTTTTAAATGGTTAAAATTTACAGCCGAAAACGTATACATTCCCAGAATTCCCTGCATTGATAGAAGAACAATAAAAATTTTTTAAAAAGCAGTTATGTTTATTAGGGTTGTATGGAACATCTAATGTTGTTTAAGTGTTTATTGAATATTTCAGCTTAAGTCTTGCCATGATGGTGTTAATGGTAACGGTGTATGTGTGAGTGAGACTGAGCACCTTCTGTGTATGTTTGTATTTAAAAGCTGCTCGTGATGGGCGTCATGTGACTTTCTCATAATCATAATTTAATAGGTTGGTATATTAATATTAGTTAATGAAATTATGATATTTAAATGTAAATTTATCTTACAACTGTAAAACATAAAATGTTGTTACCATTTTTTTTTTTTTTTTTACGGTCGAATACTAGCTACCACAGCTGCCGTTTTTTTTTTTTTCTTGTTTTTTTTTACCGTAATTTTTTTTTTTTCTTTACAGTGTGGTCGTTGTTTACTGTTAGTAGCTAATGTGGGGTCTTTGGCAAATGTCTTCAATCCAGCAAGCCAGTTTTTCCAGACATGTCTTTTTTCCAAAGACATTCCAGAGTGTAGTCTGGGCTAGAGGTCATGGCATAATTCCGGACAAGTTTGACCTGCTTCCCCCCCAGTTCCTGGACAGAATGCCAGGGCTGTGACTCTAAATGACTCTGCGTGTCCCGTCAGATCAGCATTGCTTCAAACTGCAGTGGGAATATTTGCTGATAAGGAAAGAATGTTTCTAGTGCAGTTTGATGTGAGGGCGATAAATGATACGGTCTTTAATGTTGTGTGTAAATGAAGAGGGGATCGTTCTTGAAGGACAACAGACTATTACTTTTGTTTGTTTTTTCTGATTGGATCATTAATTTTAATTCAGTACTTTGACCCTTGTCCAGGTTCTTGGAATGAAGCTTTTTAATGTTTCTTTTCTCCCGTAGTCAGTAACGATAACAGACCGTTTATATTGGCCAGTCTGATTTGAGGTTATCTGGTGTGGTTGCCTGATCAACCGTTTTCAGTCCCGGTGACTATCGTTCTGTTTGTAAATATTTTTATGATTTTAATTCATTTTAATTAAATAAAAAATGTAATAATTCTTCGAAATACATGTTTTCCTTTTAGCATTGTTGTATATTCCTGTTCAAAAGATAGGTTTTCACTTTGTCGCACTAACATAGTATGTTGAGCTGTTTTGCCAAGGACAAGAGACATAAAGTACATATTTTTAAAAGATGTAGTTGAAGGAATACAAAAAATATGATCATCTAAATGCTTCATTCAGGATTTGGTCGCAAGATATCTTAGTTGAAGGTACTGGAAGGTTGTTGTTTCTTTCTTCCTGAGCTGCTTTTGTGATCGTTTTGTTCTCTCGCCTCATCTGTTTGTAATTATGATCCTCTGAGGTCAGTGATGGGGTCACCCTCAGCGGGGGGGAGCATTTGCAATCTGAAGGTTATTCAGAAGGCCGTGCCAAAGGAAGTCTGGCTTTTGTCTGCTGATAATTGCCTTCTTGCGTAAGACCTTTGAGTGAGGGCTCGCAGCTGAGTCATTTAAACGTGGTGTGTGTGAGAGAAAGAATTTGGACTCTGATGAACTATTGAAAGTTAGTTTAACGATGGCACGAAGGTTTTTTTTTTTTTGCTTATTGCAATTGCATCACAGATTTTATCCTTAGTTTGAGCTCCTCTGGGGACAGCCAAAGGAGATTTTATTTATTTTATTTTTTTATTTTTTTACATTTCCTTGTGCCAAGTGTAGTCATTTCAGATGAGATCCTATGATGCGTGACATCAGCCGAACTGGTCGAATAAACAACTTTTTGAGTTTAGTTTTGTATTATCCTGATCATTTGCTTGAAAGGGAAATTATTGGACGCTGTGCTCTCTTTTGTGTCTTTTAGAGTAGGTTTATTTTGTTTTTGTACAGGCCTGCTTATTTGATTTGAGCTGGTTCAAGTTCTCTCTGAAACCACAGCTCGTCTTTGTGGTCTGATCGATATTACAGATTCACAGGGGAGATACAGAAGCACAGGTATTTTTGAATTGTAAATGTGGTAGTTAGGGATGCTCGTTTTAACTGGTTAACCGTTAACTGACCGATTAATACAATCAGTTAAACGGTTTAAAGGGTCATTTTATCTATTTATTTATTTCAGTATTTTACCTACTCTCATGAAATCTCATTTTATTGGCCACATTCACACAGCAGCAGAACACAGTTGTTGAGTCCTAATACAGGGAGTGACGGTAGCGGAACTCACCTGGAAATGATCAGGACTAACAACCGCGTTCTCGGAGCACACACGCTGTGTGAACGCAACTGGACACGGCATTCTCTGCTGAAGAGAGCCGTTCTGAAGCACAAACGCGCATCTACCAGGTATTTTTATGTGCGTTTTGGGTAACTTATAGTGATGGAGAAATGGGCTGCGTGTCATCTGAAAGTTTTATAAGATCTCGTCAGTTTTGCGTTCTGTGCGCGATTCATATGCTCTGCTTTCCGCGCAAAGATGCTGTCAGTTAATGAAGGTTTGATGAAAGAACTCACGCCTCGATTGGACTACTGTCATGTCAGAAAGTGGTAAGACTTTGTGGACGTTGCCATGGTTGATATTAATTGGGTCACTGTTGCTCACTTTTTTCTTTTAGTTTTCTTCGTCTTCTGTTGTTTGCTAGTTTTTGCACATGTACAATGAATCCGCAGAAAACAAGTATTACTATTTCTAACGGGTCACAGGCACTTATCCTTTCTAATTGAATTCAATTCTTATTTAAAATAATGTTGTTACTTAACGGTTAGGGTTAACAAGCGTCGGTTGTCGGTTATGAGAAATAACCGAAATGAGCATCCCTAGTGGTAATTTTTTTTTTTATCGTTGTTGTTTGTAATAATCAAGTATGAGATGGCTTTATTTAGGGAATCGATCATTGTCATTTAGCAGTGGCTATTGTAGAAATGAGAGAAAATTAGCCAAGGATAATCATTGCAGTGTGTTTTACCATCTTCGTGGAAAAAATTATGTTACCCATTGTTTGCAATCAAGCAATAGTCATGACGACAATCAAAACATTGATATTTTGACCTTTATGCCAAGCTGCTTCTGCACTTGTCACTTGTTTTGTAAATATCTTCGCAGATGGCCTGAAAGTTAGTAGTTCTCTTATTCTGATTTAAATGCAGAGGTTTGGAAGGTGGATGGATGGATGCAATATGCTAAATCTTTATAAACAGTTTAGAAATCATAATATTTGCTTATATACAGAGTGCAACAAAACAGGCATGTGTATATTTATCTAAAAAAAAAAAGTTCACCCTAAAATGAAAATTGGCCATTTACCCACTCATTCCAAACCTGTACGAGTTTCTTTTTCTGCTGAACACAGGATATTTTGAATGTTGGCAACCAAGAGTTTTGTTTTTGTGTGAACTATCCCTTAAAAAACTCATTTTGTGGTTGAACATGGTTCGTACTTTGTGAATGGAAACAGTTACTGAAGCAAATGTCTCTCTCTTAATGGCTGCTATAGGAACACCATCTCCAGAGGGCGATTTCCGCCCAGCAGGTGTACGGAGAGAAGAGGGATAACATGGTGATTCCCGTCCCAGAGGCCAAGAGCAACATCACCTACTATGACTCGCTCTACCCCGGAGACTTCAAGATGCCAAAGCAGCTCATTCACATACAGCGTGAGTACGCAAATCTTGATGAGGGAGTTTTTCTTTAATGAAGCAGTGGTACGATTGTTATTGGGGACCGGTATTGGCGCGTATGAGTGAAACCGATTGAAGCTTTTGTTAGCGACATCTGTCCACCTGTTTTTGAACAGCAGGTTTCTTATTCTTCGTGAGTATTTGTGGTTTGCAGGCTGTGCCATCTGCCACGTCCTATACATTGGGTGCTTTGACTTCCTCTGGTTAAGATTTTCCCAGAACGCCCCTTTATATAAAGATGTTTTTTTTTTTTTTGTAGTGAGTGCATGGTGTATCTTTTTGAGCGTAATCTGCCAACTGCAAGTTTTTTAAGAGAATTTACAGGCTATAAATATTTCTTGCTGGTTATTACACCCTATTCTCCATAATTTTCATTTGTTTTTGTTTATATGACGATTGAATTATTAAATATTGATGAGCCAGTATCCATTCCCTGATTGAGGCTTTTAAGTGCTTGAATGCTGACTCAATTCTTGTCCTAAAATTTTTCATGTTAAAAGTAAATAAATATGACCTCACAATCTAGAATGGCAAAATCCAGATACCTAAAATTATGCTATTTTTATTATTATAGCACAAAAAAAATTGGTGTTTCCTTGAATGCTGTAGCACAAGGGGTCACCAAGTCCAGTCCTGGAGGGCCGGTGTCACTGCAGAGTTTCGCTCCAAACCTAAAAGGTCAATCAAGGTCATGCTAGGTTTAATTGAAACTTCCAGGCAGATGTTGAGGCAAGTTGGAGCTCTGCAGGACACCGGCCCTCCAGGTTTGTGTTTGATGACCCCTGCTGTAGTATTTTGTATGCTTGCCCAGTGCTTGACGGCAGATTTTGTTCTGGGTGTGTTGATAGTGCCACTCTCTGTTCAGAATAATGTTTTTAAGGAGGTTGGTGGTAGTCTATTTATTATGTGGCTCCAGTATTAGTAGCAAAACCTTAAACTTGGCCACTGAAATCCTAAAGGAACTTTGAATCGCTCTGGATAAACTTTTCCTACTATGGAAGGCAATAAAAGAGCCTGGTTATAAACCTTTTTTGAGTCCATGACAGACAGTCCTTTAAAACCAAACATACAGAACTTAAGTATCATAGTAAAAATGTCCGTTGTTTCTGTGTATTTGTATGAAAAACAGTAGTCTAAATACATTTAGTTTAAATGTGTAAATGGTACATCTTAATCACAAGAAATACTGCAATTATATTCCGTTTTAATGCGTTGAATTCACGTCTACGTTAATATTATATTTATTGTGATTATTCCACATTTCTGCCACAGTATAATTGGTGAGATTACAGTAATACACGGAGAATGATAGTGCTGCTTTGATTGAGAAGTCTTCTGACTATATCGTTGTGCAGTGTTAGTGCAGATCCATCTGGTTTGTGCTCTTGGTCACACAAGCACGAAAAAGTGAGATCCTGTGAATTTGGCCGAGATTTATCAGTAAGCATCTGGTCTAGTAAACCCGCATGCGGTTAATGATTCATTAATGATTTTTCTTCCCCTCTTTCACTAGGGGTATGAATCTATGATTTGTTATGATTATCATAGCAACAGTTATCAAAGTCACCGTGCATCAGGATGTGTCATCCTCAATTTAAAGCACATGATTACATTTTCGTGCTCATTTTAATATTAGATTTATTTGGTTGCATTTTTATTAAGTTATAAGCAAGCTACTAAGTGCATACAGACTGAAAGCTGAGTTATCACATCTGATTGCGCTAATACTGACACAAGAAACAAGGTTGACATGTAGACCACTGGTCTCAAACTCTGGAATCAAACACTGCTCTCAAATTTCTGGAGGACCACAGCTCCGCATACTTTTGCTCCAACCCTAATCAAGCAGCTGACCTAATCAACCCTAACCTGATCCAGCGAATTAAGGTCTCATTGAAGGTGACACTTTAAATTAAATGGATGTATAAATTTAACACTATGACACGACTAACAGACAAATGACAGAACCTTCATTTTCGGGCGAACTATCACTTTAATGTTACAAAAACAACTATCTAATCAGTCAGTGTTCTTGACTGAAGAACTTTAATGCAGTCGCTAGTTAATGATAATCAACCAAATCAATTATCTAAATCATGCACATTAATGTAATCAGTGATGGCCAGGCTATTAGGGATGGGCCATATCTTATTTCCGATAAACTTAAAATTTTTCCCAAGAATTTTAGGGAATTAGGAAATATAGTATTACTTACAGCTTGTCAGTTCAAAACATTTTTCAAAACTTTGTGTATATATTTTGAGAACTTGAGCTGACGTGACATTATCAACATTCATAAATACTGTACCAAATATTTTGCTTATTGTTCTGTCAATGCTGTTTAATGCATAAACTAAGGAAGGTTATCGTAAAGTGTAGCCTACTTCCCAGCCAGTTTAGTTGATTATAAGCCTACATGAAATGTGTTTTTAGAAATCTTAGTCTGTTTCAGTGTTGTGAGATGTATAAGTTCACTGTGTGAGGTGCTTTATATTTAACTTCCATGACATGTCATTTCTCAGCTGTTTCCTCGATCTTGGCTCTGTGTGTGTGTGTGTTGTAGAGGTAGAGAGAGTGACTGGTTGAGTTTAAATGAGTCTGGCGGCCCCTGGGGGGTCTGTAATAGGAGCATGAGGTGTCCTGCTGTCAAAGAGTGCCTGAACACGCTCACACACACACACACTAGACGACAGGGAGATGGAGGGAGGAAGTGAGAATGGGACTCTGGGAACTGTAGCGGGAACACTGGTCATTTAAGAAGCATCTCTTGGGATCTCTGAAATACACATGATGGACAAGATGTGTGTTTTTGCATCGCTCACTCAGGGGAGCTTCATTGATTTATTGTTGTTAAGCTCCAGTATGCACCAGACTGTGTCTGAAAGGTCTCTTAAATGGGTTTATTCTGGACAAAAACTTAAGTATTATGTGCCGTTTCAAAGCTGGCAGCTAAATCTGTAATCGATGCAACAATAATAATAGACTGTAATGCAACAAAATGGTAGCCCTTTTAGAAAATTGAATGGAGTTTGTGAAAGGTTGTACAGAAGATCATTTAGAAATGTATTGGAAATCATACTTCGTTTTTCTTCTCCCCAGAACAAACATTGTATTTTCTTTGAAGGTTCATGTTTTTAATGTTACTTATGAAATGCTTTGTTTTTGTTGTTTTTTATTTTTAGTGTGCCAGTAAATGAAATCGGGTGTCATGCACTTTGAAACTTTTTAGTGTAAAATGCTATATAGTACACTGAAGTTTGTACTCTCAGAAAGTGATCTTTTAAATAAGACAACTTGTCATGCAACATTTGACTTCAGTTACACTAAAAATTGTTAGCAATATTTGGCCTGACTGCAATTCATCATAATGCTCAGAATTTCTATACATGCATGCTAGGGCTGCACGATTTGGGAAAAATTTGCGATTGTGATTATTGAGGTCAAAATTGCGATTGCGATACGATATAGAAGTGGTTTGACTCAACTTGCTTGTTATAAAGGAAAATGCACACAAATTACTGATGCTGAAATCTGTGTTTCTCAAGTGAGATACAGTATACAGAGCAATCTAGCAACAACAGATTAAAACTAAATGGTACAAAATTAAACAACAGTAACATTTTTTCATTACTGAATTAAATTACATTAAATTAATTTAAAAATAAAAAGTCAAAAGTACAGATAAATAAAACAAATACCCATTTTTTTTTATTTTTACATGTAGTCCCAAAACATTTTAGCAAAAAGTGCTTCACGCCTGAGGGGACTTGCGAGACGAATATATCTCGCTATTCGCGTGTAGTTGGGCGCTTGAACATGTCGAGTTTACATCGGTTTCACACTGCACGCGTCAGCAGGGCGTAATCAGCGCTTATTTTTTCTGGCGCCCATGTTAACGGACGAGAGCTTTCACACTGGGGTGGCGCAGCAGCACGTAGCAGGTGCAGAGAAGTGACATAAATCAAAGCACATGGCACACAGTGTTCGGAGAAGAACGCTGGAAAATACGACAAATACGTTTGTCTACAGCCTGCAGTACAAGCTGCCAGAATGAAAGCACAATCGGCGCACTGCTCCTGTTTTGAATACGCGCCGCTTATGCGTGCAGTGTAAAAGCCGGCGTGTTTAACGCGCCGCATGAGTCGCACGAATCTTGCTGCTGGATGTCTAATTATGTCTTTGCATTGACTTGACATGTAAATGACTAAAGTTTACCGCTTCATTCGTGTCTGGTGTGAGCAAGAATGAATGTCTTGTTACGTCCACTAATACATTTTTATTGTATATAATAATAATAATATAATATAATAGCAACATTTGCTGTAATGTAATCACATAGGCTGACATCGAGATTGCGATATGATTAATCGTGCAGCCCTAATGCAAGCCAATCAGAGCAAAATAGCACCTTGGTAAATCCTTGAAAGAATGAAAAGTGGCCATATAGTCAGACCTGGGACTTAAATGGAAAAACTCCTATCTGATAGCTTTCTTTTGAGTGTGTTTAACCTCCACTGCTTCTCTTTCCACAGCTTTCAGTCTGGATACGGAGCAGCCGGACTACGATCTGGACTCGGAGGATGATGCGTTTGTGAATAAGCTGAAAAAGAAACTGGAGGTGGAGGCCCTGCAGTTCGAGGACATGATTGACAGATTGGAGAAAGGAAGCGGAAAGCAGGTTATTAAAAAGATTCACCGCTTACAATGTGAACTGCTGGATAAAAAACCTCAGGGATTTCAGTCAGTGATGCTCGAAACTTTTAAATTGAAAGCTGAAGTGATTCTGCTAAACCTATCTGTCTGAATTCAGGATGTCACTGTGTAGAATCCTTACATTTCACAAACCAGGAGTTATAAAGTTTAAATTGGTGATTGACTGAAGCAGATATCTAGAGCAGTCAGAAGATGAATGGCTGTCATTACTACTAATATTAAGACTTTATTTCTATCTATAATACAGCTGGTGACCCTGCAGGAAGCAAAGCTTTTACTGAAGGAGGATGATGATCTGATCAGGGAGGTGTTTGAGTACTGGAGCAGGAAGAGGAAACTCTGTAAAAGCGGATCCCTCATCCCAACCATCAAGCAGGAAAAGCGGGACGGTTCCAGCACCAATGACCCCTATGTGGCCTTCAGGCGCAGGACAGAGAAGATGCAGACGAGAAAGGTGAGCAGTTCTGGTCAGAGGCATGTCGTTTTCCTAATCCTGTAATATTGATCCTCTAACAGCCTGGATAGATTAAAGCCTTAAGTGTCTATATTGAACGCTTTCGAACCCCTTTTTTCTCCCCTGAAGTCCACACAATTTTGTAATTATGGCGTCTACTAACTAGACCATGCAAACAAGCAATATTTTGGACCACATTGGGGGTAAACTGGGTTGTAAATGCCTGGGTATGTTTTGATACAGGAAGCCTATTAATATTGTTTTAATGGTTCGTTTTACTGCAAGCTTAGAAATAACTAATTAAATGATAATGGGAAACAATGCATTTACAAACCCACTTGTTTTATCGAGTTAAAGTTCTTCCAGGCTTAGCTTTTCAACTTTTTGAAGTTTGTCTCATAATGACTTGCAGCAGTGTGCTTTAAACAATCAGCAGCTCAGTTAATGAGTGTCCTTCTGTGTGGTCTTTGCTGCCCAACAAGCTGTAGCACTATTAGAGGACTTAGTTTTGAGCATGGCTGAACTGAAAAATAGATCGTTTTTCTTAGTTCATTACGTCAGGGTCTAATGGTGATTATTAAATGCGGTCCTATGGTGCATAATTAGGAATCTTTCCTCTGCTCATTTTAAAATGCTCGCCAAGCATGAAAGATAAAGGGGGAGGGAGTTTCATTAAATTACAAATAACATTGTTTGGTTTATGCTTTAAAAAAAAAAAGGGTGTCGGAGTTGCATTTGCATAATCATGCAAATAGGCCCGTGATATTTACAAGATGATGTAGGTTTGTCTAGAATACATCCTGTTTCTGAATGAACAATATTAAACTATAAACGCATGATAAACAGTACTGACTTATGTTTTCACAAGTTTATTCTTCTATATTATATCAAATATCAAGCCTTTTTTTTTTTTTTTTAATATATATATAAAAAAAAAAAAATTATTGCATATATAATATAATTATAAAAAGTAGCAGTCTTATCAATAAAAACCAAAGCCTTTCGATCTCCCTTTGTTTTTATATTATGTCATTAAGCCTTAATCCTTATATATAGTATATATGAAGTTCACTAACAGTATTTTTCATGGTTCCCTAGAATCGTAAGAATGACGAGGCATCGTATGAGAAGATGCTCAAACTAAGAAGGGACCTGAGTCGAGCCGTCACTATCCTGGAGATGATCAAGAAACGAGAAAAGAGCAAACGAGAGCTGCTTCACCTCACACTGGAGATTGTAGAGAAGAGGTATGTTAACTCGCTTTCAGAAGTGTTTTTATCAGTGGTGTATCAGGATGCAGTTGCTATGATAAATGTACGTGATCCAGCTTAACTTTTAATATGCATAACCTGCTTGACTCCAGAATTTTCTTAATTGCTTCTTTAATTGTCTTTTACTCTGTGCTTGTTCATGCATATTGCAGACGGGTCATGCATTTTTAATTGACTTAGGCATCATTGCGTACCCTAATTAAGGGGCTTGTTTTATATGGCTAAATGAGCAATTATGGTTCACCTTGTTTGTTCATAAAGGCCACATGATCATGCTCCATTATTCATTTGTCATCTTTAATCACTGAGATATGCTGGGTAATTGTGTGTATACATAAACCTCTCAATGATTGTACTATTTGTAAAGACCAGTTGAATCCTCCATTTTAAAAATCTCCTCTCTTGCTTCAGGAACACCATGCCTGACTTTGGTTCAGAGGTGATGGCAGAAGCGCTAGCTACGGCAAAACCTGTTTACAAGATTCCCATAATACCCTTCTCCAGCAGCAGTCAGTACCGCCACCAGGACCACATAGAATTCAAAGACTACAAGACCAAGGTGGGTAAATCGGCACATTTCAGGTAATATGAACTATATTCTGGAAAATACAGTATGTGTAAGTACATGTATCTCTCTTTCAGCCTGAAAAGACAGAGGTGGTCAGAACAAAGAGGAAGTATGAGAAGAAGCCCAAACTCATGCCACTTTCCACCCCGTTGCATACTGGCCCCTCCCTGTTTAACCCCAAAGACCTCAACCAGTACGACTTCCCCAGCTCTGATGACGAGCCCTTTTCACAGGTACATGCGCAGGGCATTTGCTTGACTTGATGTAATCACGGTTTAGTTTCACTTGGGTTTTTTTGTTCATTTGTGAACTTTAGACTACATTGTTCATGCAATCAGTGCATAAGAGAATTCCTGTTCCTGTTGTGCAGATACATTCTGGGTCATCAGAGGCCGAGGAGGAGAACGAGCCCGATGGAGCGTTTGCCTTCAGGCGGAAAGCAGGATGTGTTTATCACGCTGTAGGTGTCGAACGCTGACCTCATATCTCATGCTTCCTCTGTTGCACATCCTTTCAACTCTTTCACTATTGTTCTACACCTCAGCATATCCCGATGTGCATTACAGCCATGCAGACACCGATACAATTCTCTTAGAGAATATTTTTCAGCTGTACTATTAAGATGTAAATTATCTGTATGATTGATTATCCAGTACTTTTCTCTATTCCCTGTCTTTTATTTAATTAGCTTTTTTCCATCACATTCTCATTTGGTTTGTGCTGTGTTCCTGCAGCCTCGTTTGGACCAGAGCGGCGACTGGCCCTGGTCTGGAGAAGCAGACGGAGGGTCATGTGACCCGCGGTTTCGGTACTCCCTCACCACTCTCACCGTTCCTCACCACTGTGTCGGGTTGGCACGGCGGCGGGTGGGACGGGGCGGCAGGTGAGTCAAGTCCATATGTCATCCGGTCTCCTTCTGACTGATTTATTGAATGTCATACTGCCCGTTTACTTAAAAGGGTCATGACTACTTTTTCTGAGATTTTGGTCAGAGGTGTTTGTGTTGCACATTATAAAAGACAATGCTGGCATCTTATAAATGTAACTTTTGGAGAAAACGTTAAGCTCTTTTGTGCTGTTTTTGGTTTGTTTGCATTTATTTGTGTGTTTTAAGTAAAATAAAACTGTCTGAACCTGAAGCGCACCATGCCCACTTTTTTACCTTTTTTTTTTAAACCGTGGTGAGATCTAGCCAGTGCTGAGAGGTTTTCATGGCCCTCATATCTATTCTGTTCTGCAGGTTTCTTCTGGACCGGGCTTATTCGGATTTAAATGGATTATTCCAAAGTCTGGACTCGAATTCAGAGCCGGACTTCTCCTTCCCTGTTTCTCCTCTCCATCCGGAAACCCAGACCGTTACCTCATCCTCTTCATCACAGTCCCCATCCTCTTCTTCCTCTCATACTACGTATTCAGACATGAGGCAGATCCTCCGAAATATCAAAGCGGGCCGCTGGAGGCACTTTAAACCACGGACACTAACCAGCCAATCGGGCACAGGGGATGCGCTGTCACGGAAACCGTTTAGTTGGTTGGTGAGGGGCGGCACGGGGCGAGGGGGCAGTACTCTGGGCAGAGCAGCAGGCACAGGACCACCCGCAGTAGGTGAGTGGACTCGCATGCTAGTATGCATGCGACGTGCTGGTTTTCTCATGTTTAATTCAGCATCAACAATGAAGTCTGGAAATAAACGCGGAATGATTGACGGTTATTATAATTGAAAACACTCAGTGTTTGCTGCAGCAACGATATTTTGGGCACTTCACTTGCAGTGTCCTTTTCTGTAGGGATGCACAAACCACATGTTTTCACAATTAGCTGCACGGTAGGTTGTTTTAATGATTTTAAGGAAGCTGTGCGTAGTAAGGCTCTGTATAGTAAGAGCAGTTTCAATGGGTACTACACATTTTCTGTTTTGATTATTTATTTATTTTTATTTTATTTTTTTCAAAAATTCCAAATATTTATATTTAGGGTTTATAATTATTATAGTTTGTAATTATTTAGTTTTCTTTTCAGTTTTCAATTTCAGGTTATTTTTATGTTTTCTGTACATTTCAATTGCTATAATTAAATCGTTAGCCTTCGTCATACATTGCTTTAGCTTAAATCAGACATTGGCTACTGAAAACACATGCCTGAGTCGGCCCTGGCCCTGACCTGAGCAAGTAAGCAAGATAATTTTCACATCATTTTGAAGCAAAAACACTAGTCCACCAGCACAGTTCTCAAAAAGTCTTGTGAACAAATGTTCTGTATGAGTTTCATGGCCTTATTTCAGTGACTTATATTTTCACAAAACCTACTAACCACGCATAATATTTTTTTCCTAAAAAATGCAAACATGTAAATTCATTTTGGTCACACATTATTGTAGAACCGTTTGTACTGATTACAAGAAAAATACAGGTTGATCAATAATAGGTTATAAATAGCTGAAGAAAGCACAAATAATCAGAGCATGTCAAAACATCTCAAGGGTCCCAAAATCACCCTGGACTCCAGAGGGAGTACTTGGTGTGTGCAAGCAAATATTTGCATCACGTTACTTGTTCTAGTTTACTCGTTGGCTTTTTCGCGTCACTTGCGCAACTAAAAATAGTTTTCTAAAACAGTCCAGAGTTTTCAATACGTTTTTTGATAATTGACAAAAAAGCTTCGTCAGTTTGTCAGTATTTTCCACTCAAATTTAATTTAAAATTGTGCATAAGACATGAGACACAGAGGCGCATATCGCATTTTAGTTGAAACCGCGATCCATGTCGTCAGCAGGTGCAGATTTGCATCTTTTCGTGTCTTTGCGTTGACTCTGTATGTGATCAACCCTGACCAATAATTAAATTAGCTTTGGTTGTGAACACACCATTAGATTTGACCTTCGTGTCATAAAAAGACCAACATATTGTCAATGCTCTAGGAGCGTTTTGTTTACATTGATCCAAAAACATTACTCAACCATTTGCAGAACCAAACATTTGTATAAACCACTTGAGTTTTATTAGGTGTGACTGATTCTGATAAAAGTATAAATGCCTGCCAACACTTGACCAGTGACTCGTTTTACATGACACAATATTTAAACGAGGACATATCGATTGTGGCATTCAGCTCGTCGTTGACAAAGCAATAAACCAGGAGAAGCAAATGTTCATCAGAAGCACAGCTGCAGCTTTTCATAAAATCTCATTAGACGCGTCCAGCATTAAATGAAACCCGTTCAGAGCCCAGCGCTTGCAAATGATGCAGTCTATTCTCCTGATTCATTATTTGTGTATCGCTCCAGTAATCAGCTCCAGATTTTAATATCATCTACATGGCTGCAGCTCACTTTTTGTCCTCTCTTTGATGAGAAACCTTTGTAATTCTGTCGTTCCGCAACTAAAATGGCCTGCGTTATGTTGAGAGAATGAATTAATTTGACCGGGGCTTATTTTTCTTAGCTAGTTTGAACAGAAAGAACCTTAAAACTGTTCACTGCGTTTCTCCCTTTGTGCAATTCATCAACAAATGTTTTTGCACCATTTCAGCTAATGTCACTGACGTTGAGATGGTATTCCAGTATGTTCTTTAAAACCTGTTGTATCTTTCATTCACAAGAAACACTGTGAAATTGTGATTCTGTATGGCAGATGTGTAATATTTGGGTTTTGTGTTCCAGCGTTCACGGCTGAGCAGTATCAGCAGCATCTAGAACAGCTGGCCCTCATGCAGAAACAGCAGCTGGAGCAGATACAACAGCAGGCCAATGACACAGGCTCAAGTCAGGTGTGTAAAGGAGACACACAAGTGTCGCTTGTGTCTGGAAGTCTGATGGCTTGTGTAACATTCTCCCGCTGTGTCCTCAGTCTCTTGTGTCCAAGACGCTGGACTCAGCCAGCGCCCAGTTTGCCGCCTCTGCGCTCATGACATCTGACCAGCTTTTGACTCTAAGGGTCAAAGAGGACGGCGTAGGAGGTGGAGTCAACGGGGTCATCCAAGCTTCAGGTTTGTGTTCTGGACGAGCTGAATCTGTATGCATTTGCTCATCCTGTAATAATATCGTGTTGTTTGTTTTACAGGAGTTTACAAGGGATTGAGCATCTCTGCCACAACCTCTGCTTCGGTTCTGACTAGTCAACCAACATTTACGGCTGCCTCGCCCACCTTCCTGTCCTCCACTAGCAACTCTAACACAAGCTCCGCCCACACTGTCCACAACCCTATAGGTAATTACGGTAACAACACAGCCAACTCCACCTCTCAGGTCCTGATCGGCAACAACCTACGACTCAGTGTCACCGCGCCCACTATCGCCAGTCTCAATGCCCGCCACCTTCCCAGAAGTCTCAGCAACGTGCCATCCGCTGCCTTGAAGCTCGCCGCCGCCAGCAACTGTCAGCTCCCCAAAGTGAACACCGGGTAAAGAATTGCATGCATTCATGTTTGTTTGGAAATATTTTATTATATTTAGTAAACTGTAATATTTTGTTTGCGAATGCGTTTCGTATTTAGCAAACGGTGAGTCGTTTTTGCTAATGTTTAGCTTACAATTTATTACAGCAGGAACAGTTCAGCGTATTTTTTTCAAATATTTGTTATCAAAATACTTAATCCAGCGTGTTAAATGTGCAACATTCCCAACACAAAACAAGTACACAAGTCACTTTTTTAATTTTTTTTTTTACGGATTGTTTTTTAGGTTATTGATCTGTTTCCTGTTTGTTTACAGGGAGAATCACGAGCAGGAAAAGCAGTCCCTCAACAGTATAGCAGAGAACACAGTGGCCATGGAGGTGACGTAGTGACCGCTGCCTGGGCGTCGCTCTTTTTCTTGTTTTTTCTGCTCAGTACAGTCTTCTGGTGCTGTGCACCAATTGGGTTCGGGGAAGCAAAAGGACAGCGGGTTTCCACAGCGACTGTCTGAACGTGACAGAAAATTTCATCTCTTGTTTATCTTTTTTTTTTTTTTTCGTTTTTTTTGCCCCTTTTTCTTTTCTTTTTTTCGTTTTTTTTTTTAAGAAAAGTGATGTGTAAATTATGAATATGGCTAATATTTGATGTACAGAAACTACATATTTGTAAAAGCCCACCACCACCACCACCCTTGTATATACGCTACTTGAATACAGAACTGTTGAGTTGATGTTTTGCACTTGGGGAATCAAAAAGAGTAAAAAGTGAATGAGGGGAGTGTGTGAGGTAAAACGCTGAGTGTGTGAATAGTCATGTGCATGGTGAGGAAACCTGCTGTTCTACCTATTTATTGTGCTGTGTTTACAATATTATTATTTTCTTTTATGTTTGTAATTTTCTTTTATTTCGTACACTGTGTCCCTCAGTTGTTTCCTGTGGTGTTGTAAGTCTTTAGGTAGCTGCCGATTCCTAAATTTCCCCCCGTTTTCAAGTTGGTCTGATTCAGTCGTGAATCGGATTGAACAATGATGGTATCATGCAGGTTTTTTTTTTGTTTTTTTTTTCCCCTCCTTGTTTGGGAGGAATGGGATGTGTCTGGGTTGAGGGGTTAATGTGAGGGCAAATTTAGGGGGTGGTTATAGGAATCTTCCATTATCATCCCAAAAAACAACAAAAAGACAAACAAGGGATGAAGTCTTCACTTTGGGAGCACTACAGTGCTTCTGGTCAACTAAGCACTATTTTATTTTATTTTATGATTTTTTTTTAGTTGAGAGATTGCTGCTTTTTGTATAAATTCAGTTTCTTTTTCATATGATGGAAACTGTTTGGTTTGTCTCGGTTTTTATATTATAGTTATTTTTGTATCTTGTTTTGCATTTCTATCGTTCTGTTTGTTTTTTCAGTTCTTGTGGTGAAGCGTCTTTTGCGCTTTGTTAACGGAAGACTTCATTTTTTTTTGTTGCTAAACATCATGCGCAACGACTGATAGGCGCCCATCCGAGTCGTCATTCCGGTTTAATCACAACATTCAATACCAAGGAGGAGAAAACAAGTGGATGTTAAATGAACGTCATCTCCTTGGCATTCTTCTCTAAATGCATTAATCCAGCAGACTCTGGACTACTTCAAGGCCTGAAAAAAAAAACACAAGTTAAAGGTTGTGCCTTCCTTTGGGAATGTCCTGCTCTGTCTCTTCTGTGAAGAGGATGCTCCGGCTCAAGACCGCGGTCCTGCGGTGCACACTTGTCCGGAGCACAGATCTCCGATGCCCAGTCCACTGGCTGAACTGAATCATTCTCCTCCAGGGGTTTTCTAGTCTGATCTGGATGGAGGCAAAAAAAAAGAAAAAAATATGGAAAATATAATAAAGAAAAAATATTGAATAAAGATATGTGACAATTCAAACATGAATCAGACAATAAAGCCCAGGTTATTATATGTGAACTAATGAGTTGAGTTTTTATTGTGTGAACAAGTGACTGAATTTGAGAGTTTATTAGGAATGTATTAAACATGTAAACTACAGAAGATTTCTATTTCACACAAATGCAGTTTATCTAAGAAATCTAAAATTGAAAAAGTAAATACAAGGATCAGGTACAAAACTGGAGTAATGGTGCTAAATATTCAGCGTTGCATTACAAAAATGACATTTTTAAAATATTAGTATTAATATTTAAAAAAATTTTTTATCAAATGCAGCCTGGGTGAGCTTAAGATCCTTCTCAAATCCTAATTATTACTATTTCTGTGTTTATCTGTGATTTGCAGGTTTGTTTATTTATTTTTCTCAATTCTTGCAGATTTCTTAAATCTTTACCCCCAGTTTCACAGACCAGGCTTAAGCTAGTCCCAGACTAAATTGCATGTTTGAGCTGTCTCGGGTGTGAATATCTTGCTCTGACATCTTAAAACATGTCAGTGCCACGGTTCGGTGTTAAGATGCACATCTGTAATATTTTCCTATAAGGTATTTTTGTGAAAGTTGCTTAAATATCTCAATTAAACTAATGCCTAGTCCTGGCTTAAGCTAAGCCCCGTTTGTGAAACTGGGCCTTGGTGTTTTAAGGTTTAAGCTGAGCAAGATTTCGTAATAGGTTGTCACTCATGTCATGTAGATATTAGCCCTTTCAATTGTTTCCTGTCTTTTTCCTAATACTCAAAATGCCTTTCCAAAGAACATGACACTGCAACAGAAGCCCTGTTTGACAAGTGCGACAGCTGCTGATATCGAGCACCATGAATGTTAATGACTTCAAAGTGAAGGAATATTCTGGATTAAATACTTGATCTAATGACGGCATTGGCATGCATATTTACTGACAAATTCATCTAAATTATTAAAACAAAAATGGTAACTTTTTTTTGGGGGGGGGGGAGTGTGTGGAATAGCATTATGATGATTGAAATGATTAAATCTGTTCCCGTCCCCAGGCTGCACAACCTCACAAGTTCACAAGACCCGGATCACAGTGCAAGGATGCGTGCTTCATTAGAATTCACAGAAGTTCATGCATTATAGTTCCTCTGTGGCAACATGCGTATTCAGTTTTCCTTCGTTTCTGACTGTCTTCTGTCAACATGATGAATATAAATATGCATTTACACTATATAGAGGCAAACTTTCCATTACTTTTTTCCGTATATACACTCCTAATTAATTAAATTCAGTCTCATTCAGTTTCTCTTTGAACATGCTGTTTATGTAAGAAGTAGTGTGTCATAAATGGGTTTTTGAATTGCATTTGAAATAATCACTATATGTGGCCTTGGCACGAGGAACTTTTAAATGTAGCCTCATTGAATGTGTATGAAAGCAGCAGGAGATCTTCATCTTGTGAAGAAAACATAATATTGCACACATTGCAGTCTGTCAGATCCTGTTGCTGCATTTTCTGTTTTCTGTTTTCCATCTCTTACTCTATTTTACTGTGTGTGTGTTTTTTTTCTTCAGAGATCAAGCAGGCTGAATTTCAATATGAATGCCAAATCATCTCTCTGCGCTCCAGAAAGCCAAATATTGTTTTTATCAACCTCAGTTGAGAATACTGAACCTGCCTGTTACCATAGTAACATATTTTAAAAAAATAATTTAAGCGTTTTAGGTTTAGTTTCTGTAATGATACGGCTTTAGACTTGATTTTTCATTGCTCAGATGTGGTTAATCAGGGAGTTTGAATGTCAGGATGAAGGAGAGATTGAGACCTATAAGCTATATGCAGATATGCATATTGCTGATGATAGACAACTGTTCCTTCAACCTGAGATGAGGTTGCTCTACTAAGTTGTCTGAAATATCCCTGGAAGATACAGTCTTTACATGGAATTATTCAGCCTCATGGCAATTCGTACTTATTTTACGAGGTGGCTAATTGGTACAAATTCACTTTTTTGCTAAATCCTACTTTTTTACAAGCTGCTAATTCGTATGAATTTGTTAGAATGACCCACACCTAACCCTGCCCCTAAACCTACCCATCACTGGGGTTTAGACAAATCATACAAAGTGTGGTTGTATGAATTTGTACGAATAAGCAAAAATACGTATGAATTGGTTGTGAGACTGTGTTAAAATATTCTGTCTGTGCTCTCAGCACACAGTAACGTACACTCAACAAAAATATAAACGCAACACCTTTGTTTCTGCTCCGATTTTTCATGAGATGAACTTAAAGATCTAAAATTCATTCCAGATACACAATATTACCATTTCTCTCAAACATTGTTCACA